>BHFT01004653.1:0-12723 GCA_004320025.1 Laticauda laticaudata
GATAACAACGGATGGAACATTTTGCTCGTCTGCTGTGTCCTTTTTGCATCCGTTGGCCAGTGTGACATGGGCTTTAAGACTTGTGGACTTCAACTCCTAGAATTCCTCAGCTAGCAAAACTTAGACTTATATACTGTTATATAATTGAAGTCCACAAGTCTTAAAGTTGCTAAGGTTGGCGATCCCTGTTTTAAAGCACAGTGGGGCAGTATATAAGTCTAAGTGCTATTGCTGTTGCTATTTTTAACCCTGTAATATGAAAATAGCACATTTTCACCAGGTTCTTAATAATGTCGCTCATATTTCTTCAATCAAAACTTGAAATTGAATATCAGCGGACATATGAAGAGCTTGCAATCACCTAGGTAAATTAAACCATCACTTGATTGCTGCAGGTTTCATGGTTTGGTTTTATGTTAAAAATGTAACTACAGGACTGATGTTTTGCTATAAGTGGAGTTGAAGAAGTGAACAATAACAATGAAGCAGAAGGGAAGATTAATTTCTTTCAGCTTGTGAAACTGAGCTTAAAAATTTAGATGCCTTTCTTCAGCCTTCAACTACAATTATTTAGGATGAATTAGGTCCCTTGAAAATTCAGTTTCACTTGAATTAAAACATCCTTCTATTCAATTTCATGGCCATCTGTCAGGATGTCCTGAGTGAGAGAGTTTGACAACCATATATTTTTGTACATGTCCACACTTGTACTCACACTGACTCAATATGGAAACATTTGGGTTAAAAAAAAAACACCCTTGGAAACACTTCTGTTTATTCTGTGGTGGATCTACAGTATATTCTATAAGCATTCTGTTGAATGTAAAATTGGGACTTTACATTGATACAGTATTTTAATTATTTTTACTTGTATACTGCATTTTGCCGTTGTTTGTTTTATCTATCTTACAGTGTTTGCCTTCTTAAGCTTTTTATGCCAGTGCACAATATACTTGCCATCAATAAAAAAGTACTTATAATTTAGGGGAAAAATGAAAGCAGATTTTATTACAGACTTTATCCTGCCATCAAGATATAGATAATTGAACCACAGACACAAACAGTTTCCTTTGATTTCTTCGTAATTTCTTCTCAATAGAATTTATTGGACCTAGATTTCAGGCACTATGAAAAAAGGGGAAAAAACCCTTCTCTATAATTCTCTTTTACAAATACCCATATTCTCCTCACAGTCCTCCCATATTTTACAGTAATGACATATCAGACTGAATGAAAATGGATTGTAAATAAGGAAATGCTGCATTAAAAACATCAACTTGAAAATTCTTGGGAGTGCCTAGAACAGGTTTTTTTAGAAATAAACATATAGGGTTGTGAAGCTTGTTGGAAAGTGCACAAAATGCATTTTGAAAAAAAATAGTGTACCAGTAATAATTCTGTAAACATCTGTTTGAATTTGCATTCAGATTTTATAGAACATAACACAGTGTTGATGAAAAACTTACCAGAACTTAACACTAAAGGGATGGATCCATTAATTGGTAATTTCATTGAAAGTCAACTTTTTTTTGCTGTATTCATTTTTTTTTTTTAAATCAGAATGGAAAAAACCCCAACAACACAGTTTTGATGACAGTGATGATACAGTAATGATGAATGACATTTTTTTTGGGAAAACAGATTGTAATTATCACTATTTCCCATTAATTTTGGGTGAGAAAAAATAGTCTTGTGTATTATTGCTGTTCTTTTTCAGTGTGGCCCATTGGCTCAATGCAGTGAATTTGGGACAAAATTCTTTTATTAAAATTAATTCCATATCAAAATCTACCAGTTATGATCCAATTTCAGAAAAGTTAATTGATTACCTGGGTTATCAAAGGTGTATACATTGATGTAACATTGATTCAGCTCCTGTTCTTAACTTGATGGCCAGTTATTGCAAAACACTTGAAAATGAAAAGAGAAAATATCAGAATGTCTCTCTCACTCTCTGTCTATCTCTCTCTTCCCCCCTCAGATATATTTCAAAAAATTATTTTAATTTTTTTATTATTTTAATAGTTCTTATTTTTCTTTCTGGTTTATTTTTCTTTTTAACTTTATTTTGGTTTATAAGTCTTGATCTTGATCACTTGATTTTTCAATCAGGAAAAAAAATCAATAAAAGATAAAAGCAATAAGATTTTGCCACAAGAAGAACCCAGTTCAGAGCTTTTGTTTGCTATCCAGTCCAACTGCAGAACACCACAGATATAACTGGTAGAAAATGTAATTCCCATGGGACTGATAAGGATCTGTTGTAAATATAATTTCAGTGGTATTAAGGATGTCTTTTTGGGTGTTATCTGTAAGGGTTCCAAGTTACAGGTCCCATTCAATAAAAATTCCAAGGCAAGCAAGTTCCTTAAAGAATATTTTATTAGGACATATCAAATTGGCATCTTCCTGGTAGAAAACCGACTCTAAAGTTGGTGCTGGTTTTCCCCTCAATTAAAAGTAAAACTTCATCACTTCCCCAAGAGTCTCAGTCATTTGGTCCAATCAGCATACAGTCCAGTTGCTAGGGGACCTCAGTCTCCACCCTGCAGACACCTGCATGAAAGTTCTTGATTCCCAGACAAAATCATTTTATTTGGGCTACAACACCCCAGTTAATCTCTACAGCCCTCCCCTCCCTGGCTCCTTCACGCCAGGCTGTGTCAGCCTTAAAGCTGTGAGAAAAGAAACCTCCCTAGATACTACAAAAAAAGAAAATGGCCACAGTTCATCCCACTTCAGGGTTGACATTATCAGTATAGTAGCATTAAGTTTTCCTAATTCCTGGAGTCTGAAAAGCAATGGCAAAAGCCTAATGGCTGAAACCAGGGCTGTCAAACTCATAGCATGCAGACCAGATGCATCATGTGCCGTCCACGTCCGTTTTAGCGAAGGGGAAAAAAGTCACGATATGTCAGATGACGCTGCCTTGAGTCAAATGTGAGTTTGACGCCCCTGGCTTAAATAAAGACAAGTCACCCTTGACTTACAATCACAATGGAGCCCAGAATTTATGTTGATAAGTGAGACACCTATTGTTCTTTTGTCTGAACTTTCAAATTATTTTAATATTACCTGTTGCCCGGCGATGTTACAGGGTTGGCAGGCCTTATGATAAAAATTGTTTTGCTTCCCAACATTCCACAATGATTGATACTTGGCATGACTCTTGGTGTCTCTGAAGTCCTTTTTATGTTGTTCACCTAATGGCTATCCCTGGCTAGGGAATCAAGCTTCCCACTTTACCTTTCTAAAAAGGTAGCTTTTACAATGTAAAGTCAGGTGAGTTTCTAATTTATTTCTTGTGTTATTTTGATTTATTCCACCCTTTTCTAGCCACTGACTGGTACCAACATCTAAACTAAAACACGGACAATTAAAATTAAATAAAATTAATGATCAGAACATGATTCTGAAACTGATTCAGACATTGCAATAAGCCATGGTTTGTTTAACTGCATTTCAATGGCTAAATTGATTTGCTTCACTTTATATGCAAACCCATCCATCATGATTTGTAAACTACAAGTCTTGGGCTCTTCTCTCCCTACCTCCTCCATTTACTAAGCCAGAAACCAACAAAACATAAAGAATTTTAGCACTTTGTTTGAACACAACTTTTCTGGATGGAAAGTATCTTTGTGTGCAGAAGTTATTTATTTATTTTTTCAATTAAAAATATTGTCAGAAATTGTCAGGAAGCTTTTGATGAATTCTTGGTGGAAACCATTCTTGTTTGCAGCTTTGAGAAAAGGAGCTTTGATGTTATTTTTTAAAATTATTATTAACTAGTCCAGTATCCATGCTTTGCTATGAAACTATGTGGTTGGACTTAGTTTTTGGGGAGGAAAATAAGGGGGAAAAAATCTGCCTTTGCCTACCAGCATCCACTGCTATTCATCTGGCCAGCGTCCTGTCTGTGTGTGAGAGAGTTGAGGAAACTGAAGCAGTATTTGCTATTGAGCAAGAAGGAGGCAGCAATTGGCTTAGAAGGAGACAGCAACAATTGGCTTAGCTCTGTACTAAAGCTGGTTGGTGCTGTGAAACTAAAACTGAAACTGAAACTCCTCTCCTCTGCTTGTGTTTTGCATTTGGAACAGATTTCTTTTCAGGTGGGAAGTGGAGTAGAAACTCCTTAGCATCAAAGCGTGTTAATAATAATATACAAAATACTAATGCTCTGATGGTCATTTCGAAAAAATCCTTTATTAGTGAGCACCTAGAAGCCAAGAGGAACAAGCATGCCAAATTCAATTTTGTAGGCTTTACAATTCCGGAGGACTTTGTGATGATGCATGAGTGGTATTTCACTTTTATATATATAGATTTTGCTTGTGGGTCTCCTGCATTTTGGTATAGAGGTAACAGAGTCATCAACTATATAAATAAGTGTAGTTTTATTAATAACTTTTCCCTTATATACATACATACACACATATATTTGTTTTCGTAGATTTTCACGGGTACAGGAACACACTAGACCTACTATACTGTATATATTCGCATATAAGCCGACTTTAAAATGCAATTTTTTATTTCAAATTTGGGGGTCGGCTTATATGCGCATAAATCTGATCTCACACAAATGACATGACGACATGACGCCACTTCTCAGATCACGCAATATCATCGATATTACCATTCAGTCAATACATACCTACAGCACATTTTTTTTACTCTGGGAACCTCCATTTTGCTTTTTCTACCACCGGATCATAACACGCTCTGATTGGTTTATGTCATTCACGTGACTGCTTTCGTGTTTGCGGTCGTCAATGAAACTTTATGTCTAGTTTCTTTGCATTTCTTAGTAGTAAAATTCATTAAAATATTACCCGTTGATGTTAAAAGATTTGGGGGTCGGCTGATTGTGAGTTTTTGCAAAATTCCTCATTTTGGGGTAGTCTTTTAAGGGTTGGCTTATATGCGAGATCGGCTTATATGCGAGTATATACGGTACATATACATATGCATATGCATATGCATATGCATATACATATATACATATAACATACACATACATACATACATTATGTTTTCTTAAGGTTTTGCTAGTATTTATATGTATGAATATATAATAAAAAATATATAAAAATAAAAAAATAAAAAAACATATATATATATGTATGTATATATATATATATACACACACACACAACACACATATATATGTTTTTTTAAGTTTTCGCGGTACTTACATATGTGCTGTTCAGTTCTTCTTCTGCCTTCATCAGCCCTTCCTTCCTTCCTTCATCAGGCTTAATATATGTGCTGTTTAGCTTCCTTCGGGTATTATCCCACGTCATTGTAGTTCTGTTAAAGTTGTAGCTCATTGTAGTTCTGTTAAAGTTGTAGCAACGTTTCAGCAGAAATCTCATCTGCCATCATCAGGCTTCCATAACAGAACACTTCCATACAGAAGCCTGATGATGGCAGATTGAGATTTGCTGAAACGTGCTACAACTTTAACAGAACTACAATTGAGCTACAACTTTAACAGAACTACATGACGTGGGATAATACCCGAAGGAAGCTAAACAGCACACACACACACACACACACACACACACACATATATATATATATATATTAACATATATATGTGTGTATTTATGTGTGCATATGCATGTGCATCAGCTCAATGTTTATATATATGGGCTTTAGTGTTCAAAAGATGGTTTGGGGAAAGTTTTACAGCTGCAGATTGAAGAGATCCTAATTGCCTTTAAGAAATCAGATCTATTTGTTTAGAGCAAGTGTTTATTTAGCTGTCAATCACTGAAATGAGCAATCAATAGCTTTGGCAGCCATTCATAGATAAAGATAGGCTGTGGGTGGTAGTAGTTAAGTTTATTTTTAAAAAAACCTCCATGAGTATAAAGCCTTTTAGAAAAGCATCTGGGCTTCATGGTATAGATCAACAATAATGTCAGGAATTATTGTTGCACAATATGACTCCCAGCATTGCACATTGCTAAAGGAATGGGGGAAAAATCACTTTTAGGACTAGACAATCCATGTCCTGTTGGGTTATCGTTTCAGAGATATTTCCTTCCTAAACAGAAAACAGAATGACCAATGATGAACAAAAAAGCTGTAGGAATAGGAGAGACTTCCAACTTCCTGATGGCTTCTCATTGATATTTTTTGGTGGGATTTGGTAGGGAAGGGAACATTGGGAATTTCCTTCTTTTTCCTTCCTCTCCCCTTCCCAATCTCCCTTTCCCCAACTTTCCCTCCCCAGCAGGCAGGTAAATAGCTGCTTCTGGGTGAGAGTCGGAGTGGGGGATTGCAAGACTGTCTGGGAAACTGTCATGTAATGTTGAAAATGATGTCATGTGATCCACAACCCAGCAGCAGCCAACAGCTCTGAAACAACCACAACTTTCCCAATGTTCATTCCATTGGTGGTCATGGGTCCTGGATTTTGGACAAATTCTGTAAGTTTGAAATACCTTAGTTCAAAAAATGTAGCTGTATAATGCACCATTTTGCCCATGTAAAGATCATGACAAGAGTTTTTGTAGCATATAGCACTTAGCAATAGTACTTAGACTTATATACTACTTTATAGTGCTTTACAGCCCTCTCTAAGCAGCTTACAGAGTTAGCATATTGCCCCCAACAATTTGGGTCCTCATTTTACCCATCTCGGAAAGATGGAAGACTAAGTCATCCTTGAGCCTGGTGAGATTTGAACTGCCAGATTGTAGGCAGTTGGCTGCAGAAGTAGCTTTCAATACTGCACTCTAATGGATTGATTCAAAAAACCCTAAGACAAGCCTTAAATATGTAGATAGGTTAATATTATTGCCTTTCTCAAGGGAATAATAGGAATTATAGTTGGTTATATAGTTGATGAGCCACAGTGGCGCAGTGGTTAGAGTGCAGTACTGCAGGCTTCTTCTGAATGCCGGCTGCCTCCCATTTGGCAGATCAAATCTCACCAGGCTCCAGGTTGATTCAACCTTCCATCCTTCCAAGGAGGGTAAAATGAGGACCCAGATTGTTGGGGACAAGAGGTTGATTCTGTAAACCACTTAGGGAGGGCTGTAAAGCACTGTAAAGCGGTATATAAGTCTAAGTGCTATTGCTATTATTACAGACTTTAATTTTTTTTTTGCGGGGGTGGCAAGTCATGACTATTAAATAGCAATAAAAATGCTTCAATAAGCTACCTTTCACACAAATGCCTCATGCAGTTCAGCATAAGTGCATCAAGAATCAAAATGTAATCAGACTTACAGCAGTGATTAAGAAGGATGGTCAGACTGTGAAAATTGGACAACTTGCACAGGGTCCATTGAAGCACATGCAACGACTGAGCTGGGTTGTGCTAAATCAAGTGGACCAACAGATAAGTGGGAACTAACAGCACTGTTCTCCGGTCTGCAGTTTTAAGCTGCATTTGCAGTATTACAGGATTATGTGATCCTCCAGAGAGGTATCACTTAGAACAAGGGTGTCATCCTTGATTTCATTGAGGGCTGGAATCAGGGTTTTGTTTGACTTCAGTGGGGGGGGGGGGNGGGGGGGGGGGGGGGGCATGGCCAGCTTGATGTCAGTTGTGTCAGGGGCACTTGTGGTGGCCCAAGTGCTCTAACAATGAAAAGGGGCTCCTGGTCCTTTTTCCCTTGTGACGGCCTCCTGTAACCCTCTACCAGTGAAATGGGAGCTCAGGGAGAGTGGCGCATTTTCACTGTCAGAGGCACCGCAGGCCGGTCCTTTGCTGTTTCCAGGGCAGCTCTGTGTGCCAGATCTAAGCACCCCTCCCTCTGAATCTGGCCCATGGGCCTTGAGTTTAACACCCCTGACTTAGAGTGATGGGCCTGTGAATTGATGGGCCAGTGGTTTGCAGGAGTCTCTGCTCAAAATGTACTTTGCGATGCCACCATAATCACGGAGCCAAATCCTTGTCTTGGAAGGATACGCTGGCAAGTTAATATTTACCAAGTTCTCCTGAAAAGCATAGTGCCTAAATGCTTTTGTTTGCCTCATTTCTCTACTGAAAACATTGCTTCTGTGTGGCCAGAGGTGCAGGAGGAGGAAGAACAGTTTTCTATTTTGAAGGTGGCAAGGGGTTTGAAGTGGATTAAGCTCTCTTAATCTCTGCGACAGTGCAGATGGGGACCTGCCTGGAGTTGAGTTGGAAAACACACTGCCTGCCTGACAGAAGCTCTTAAAGAGCTAATTCAGCCACCCAGCTGTAAAGACTTTAAGAGAAAATGAAAGATGTTTATTCTTAAACGTGAAAGGTCTTTAGATTAAAAAAGTATAGTTTCTTTCTCTTGTCTAATTCAAGGAAGAGCCACCAGCTTTGTAGCAGGCCAGAAAAGATCCAGTTTGAAAGGAATCCGAGGCTACATAGCAATAGAGAACATTTCACCCTTGGTACAAGTAGTCCTCAGCTTACAACCACACGTTAAGTGAGACCTTTTGAAAAAAAAAAACACCTTTGAGACGATCATGACCTGGATGACTGAGAATCTCCACAGATATTGCAAACATGGAACCTTTTGAGAAAGTACAAACAGCTCAATACAGTATTATTTTCAAGGACAAAAATGGTGGTTGTTTGTTCATTTTATTTATTTGTTTGTTTGTTTGACTTTTTTTGCTGTCCATTTTACCTCATACAGTAGGGGTGTCAAACCTGATTTCATTGAGGGTTAACATTGGGGTTGTGTTTGACCTTAGGGGGGCTGGGAGGGCATGACCAGGACGTGTGGCCAGCTCAATGTCATTCATTAAGGCTCCATTTTTGGCCATAACGGCCCTCCCAGGCTCATTTTCAGCCACGATGGCCTGCAGTCCCCTTCCAGCAAAATCGGAGTTCAGGAGGGCCATGCATGCCTCCCCCGAACTCCATTTTTTTCTGGCAGAGGCACCGCAGGCTGGTCCTTTGATGTTTCCAGGGAGGCCCCATGGGCCAGATCTAAGCACCCAGTGGGCTAAATCCAGCCCCCAGGTCTTGAGTTTGATACCCCTGTCATAAGTCCTCGACTTACGACCACAATTGAGCCCAACATTTCTGTTGTTAAGTGAGACAGTTAAATGAGTTTTGCCTCATTTTACGACTTTCTTTGCCTCAGTTGTGAATCACTATAATTGATCAGTTAGTAACATGTTTGTTAAGTGAATCTGGCTTCCCCATTGACTTTGCTTGTCAGAAGGTCGCAAAAGGGGATCCCATGATCCAGGAAATCTGCAACTGTCATAAGTATGAACGAGTTGCCAAGCATCTGAATTAGGATCCCATGACCATGGGGAGGCTACAAAGGTCTGTGAAAAACGGTCATGTCACTTTTTTTTCAGAGCAGTTGGTGCTTTGGGCACTAAATGAACTGTTGTAAGTAGAGGACTACCTGTACTTGTGTGTTTAGGTGGCTGTAGTATAAAAGTGAGTTCATTTGATCTCAGATTTATGAATGGGGAACAGACCGATCTTTCGCTCTCCCTCTCCTAATCTCTAAAAGAGTTCCTGCTCAATAGTGACAGAAAAAAAGCGAGTCAGCCTTGAAATGTTAAGTCAGCCTTTTCTACGGAAACCAGATGAGATTTGTCACAAGAGTTACATCTTTTGGAATGCTTGTCCAGGAAGAGGTTCCAGTGGCAGTGGGATCCTACCTGTTCCACTACTGGTTCAGTGCGCACAGCTTTCCCTACACCAGCTGAGGCCTGCAGCGCCAATCAGCTGAGAGGATAAAGAAGAGAAAAGCGCAGGGGCGTGTAGGAGGGCCAATCCTATGCTTTTCTCTTCTTTTTTCTCTCAGTTGATTGTGGAGGCTTTTTTTTCCACCTCTCAGCTGATCGTTGGAGGCTTTTTTTTATTTTTTTTTAATTAACGGTTCAGCTGAACTGATAGCATACCACCACTGGGTTCCAGGTCTCGGGAGCAAAAATGCAAATGACACTAGATGGCAGCCACGCTAGATGAATGATCATCTGGACTTCTGCAACCTAGAAATGATAATCCTGTTCCTAGCATAAGAATAGGGAAATAAGGCAACAGGGAAATACATGTATCTCACCTCAGACAGCCAAACAATCTCATACTAACCCAGCACACAACATGAATGTTTCCAAAGACATACGCAAACACACACTGAGGCAAGCACACCTGATGCAATCCTCACAGAAGGCTAGAATGAGATTAAGATGACAGGAATGGGATGACTGGTTCATATTTATGACCGTTGAAGTGTCCCAAGGTCATCCAGTCCCTTTTTGCGACCTTCTGACAAGCAAAGTCAGTGAGGAAGCCAGACTCACTTAACAACCAGTGTAATTAACTTAGCAATTGCAGTGATTCACTTAGCCACAATGGCAAGAAAAGTTGTCAAATCATGAAAAACTCACTTAACAAATGTCTCACTTAACAACAAAAATGTCCTACTCAATTGTGGTCACAAGTTGAGGACTACCTGTATTGGAAGATGACAACAAGAAAAACAAACAAACCCTAAGCCACCTGTTTATAATCATCAAAATCTGCCTCCCCTCTCAAAATTCACATTCTACCTTAAAGTAATCATTTTATTTCTACAAAACATTAATATTGTTTATCATAACAATAATATCATCACTACTATTTCTAGTTTCAGAAGTAGCATTGCTTTTTGAACTGCCTCCTAGTCAACTTATGAAGTAGATTGCTGAGGGTATAACTAGATATGTTCCCTTTAGCCTTCCTTGTTAGTTGTTATACAGGAAACGGCACTATCAACTAGGTTTTTAATGAACATACAGTATATTCTGGTTTGACAGGATTTATGCACTGGCTGAGTTAGTGTATGACCTGTCATCTTACCTGTCAGAAATAGAAAACATAATGTAGGAGGAATAGCACAACTTGGAGGGTGGAGTTTAATGAGAGATCAGCCTAGAATCCCTGTCTAGCTACAAGCAGACTAAATCCAACACCCCATTGAATCATGTTGACTTATCTAATTCCAAGCAGGTGCTAACAATTCATTGAGAAGATTCCTGGGGCAAGCTTTTTTGCAATAAATCAGTTTAATTGTGTCTTTAAATGTGGACTTGCTTTTTTGTGCCTGAAGCATCTCCCTGACCTTATCCCACTATCAGGGACATGGGATCTTTGCTAAATAAAGCTAATATCAACTCTGAAATGGATCGAGCCCATGGCAGCCATCTTCCATTTCTCAAGTTGCCAAATAGCTTGGGGAGAGGGAAGAGGAGAGGAATGCAAATGAGCCAAAACAACCTACTATCTCTTGGGAACCAAGGTCACTCTCAACAGGTGCCAGCCAGAGTCTGAGACTGGTTGCCAAGGAGATACCAAAACACCTAATTGGATAATGTGACCTGTGACATGAGGGGAGGGGGAATCTCTAATGTTGAATTATATTGAAACAACAGGAAATGACTAGAACTGGTTTTAGCATTGTCCATGCTGAAATATTATACTCAATAAAGTAATTCTTTGAGTAAGCTGAAAGACTCAGAATGGCTAACTTGTTTGGATTCGTTAGACAGAACCTTGACAGCTGAATTAAGAAGAAAAAATAGAATTTGTGGAGTCTTTATCAGCTTTGTACCTTGTAGATACAGGAAATTCTGTGCAAGTGAGTAATGGAGTTACTCTAATCCAACAGAGTGGATCAGAACAAGGGTCTTCAAACTTGGCAAGTTTAAGACTTGTGGACTTCAACTCCCAGAATTTCTGAGCTAACACGACTGGAGGAGGAATTCTGGGAGTAGAAGTCCACAGGTCTTAAAGCTGTCAAGTTTGAAGACCCCTGGATTAAAGAATCTGAGAAATATGGCCAATTGGACCCTTCCTATCTTTGGTGGCTTTTTATGTTAGCGTTGTGAGTCTGTATGTGGAATCCCTTTCTCTTTAAGTAAGGGAAGATGGTGCCAAAATTTACTTTTCAGTGCAAACTTCCCTAACACAAACTTCCCAAATCAGTGCATGAATGCATGAATGCAGCCTTGAATATTTGTATTTCTCTGAATTTTGCAGTTAAACCATCTAACTTAAAAATGCTGATAATTCAGTGAACAATACTGCACATATTTCCAAGAAATTAGTAGGCATATGTCCATATATGAACAAAGAGTCAAACCTTAATCCAGGTCATCTTTGTCTTGAAAGATTTGATGTACGATTTTACTTGAAATTGATTTTTCACCTGTACATATTTGTAATTTGATGTAGAATTTCTAAATGTTAAAATTTCATGTGTAGCCATATTTTTATTTACTTTGTGTATCAATATGTATGCCACCTCTGTTGCTAAAGTAATTTTAGGTGACTAAGGATTTTTAAGAGGATGAACTCTCAGCTAAAGAGATTCTGGATTTATGTAACTCCTTAGTCATTAAATGGCCTTGACTTTAACCTTTTCTTTGCAAGAGACAAATCTTCAGTAACAGTGATGTCTCCCTTAGGACATAAATGCTTTTAAATATAAGTATTTATGAAAACTGCAGAAGGAAGGTGTTGTGTATAAGAATTGGAATACTTAAAATACCTTAATCTGATTGGCCGAGCAGGCCGCGATAGGATTGGTTAGTAAAGTACTGTTACAATTGGCCCGCCTGATGGCGGGAAAACTTAAAGAGCTGTCATTGGCCGCAAGCCACGAGCAGCAGCTATAAAAAGGGCTGCCGCGGGTCCGGCAATGTTCTGTTACGAAGTCACTGAATTAGTTAAGAATAAAGAGCTGTTTGATGAACACCAGTCTCGAGTACTTC
>BHFT01004654.1:0-11665 GCA_004320025.1 Laticauda laticaudata
CTCAAAAAGTTTTGAGCAGCTCAAAACTTTTTGAGCGGATGGAACCTCAGTTGACGGATGCTGGACGGATAGAAAGGATGAAAAACGGAGGCAGTGAGTACAGAATGGATGAATCACGTTAATCAACGGATGGCAAGTGTTTCTCTCCGTTTTACATCCTCTTTCCATCCGTTGGTGCAATTTGATGTGGGCTTTAAGGAGCTTGAAATGTTACAGAGGATTCTCATTCAACCCAATTTATCCTTATCTTAAACTTGTAGAATACATTCATCTGAGAAGTAAGATGATTCACCAAACTAGAAACTGATTGCAGGAACATTTCTATTCATGCTTCTAACCCAGAAATGGAGCTGAAGCTGACAGCAGTTTGTGCTTACACTATAATATGCTATTATCAGTTCAAATTTATTTTTTCTAGCTAGCTGGAAAGAGAGTATTGGATTTATAGAGACCATGGTTTAGTAATAAAGTATCTACAAAATTTCCAGGGATTTGAGAATAATCATGTATGACCCTCTAAAGAATTTTTAGTCAACTAATATTGATAATACTCAGCTACATGTGTCAATAATCTGATTTAGCACATGTGCCTTCTTATAATCCCATTTAGCATATACACATTTTATAATCCCATTGGCCTTATGAATCATCCTATAAAACTTTAAACTTGGGAAGGGACATCCAAAAATAATGTTCTAAGCTGTATCCTGAACTCGTCATAAGGTTTGATCTCACAATGTTTGTTTTATTACTGCCTTAAGCAAATCTGGATGGTCCTGGGGAAGCTCTTCAGCTAAATTGGGTGACTGAAATCTGTGAAAATCCAGTAGGTTGAACATCTATGAGGTTTCTATTTTGTTTCTGAAATAGAAACTTGAAAATGTTGATCTGGGCCAACTTCATATTTATGTGACATTGTTTCATTTGAAACCCTCACTCATAACATCATGAACCCATAAATAATGGCTTGCTCACAAACCCACAGCTACTATGTTCAAACAAGACATCAAGCCAGTTTTCAACTAGCATACAATGTGATCACAGCTTTTGCATTCCTTGCTAACTTGCATGAGAAGTTCTCATTAAATAGCCTGCATAAAGCACTAAAACATTTCTGGTTTAGACAGGACTCTAGGCAAAAAGGTCACAGTTATTCATAGACTATTGATTGTTTTTACTGAAGCTGCATAAGAGGAAAAGAGAGACTTTAAATAGACTGCTTAGTTCTCCCTTTCCTTCCACAGCCTCCAATATTATTTGTTATAAATGAGAAACTCTTTTTCAGTGTCTGTTCTTCTATTCAGCAGGTGTCTGCTTGTTTGTTCCTTTGAAGTGGGATATATTTTGTGCACTGTTCCAGCCAAAGAGAACAAATTTATTTGCCTCCCAAATGTTCTCTCCATATTACTCCTCTGTTTCCCATTCCAAACAATTGTCCTGGAATCCTCTGCATACTTAGAGCAGCTGTTCTGGTCTGTTTTTGCTCTGCTTCACTGATGCATGGAGTGACAACTCTATGGAGATGGGAACAAGGTCCCTATTTCTAATTGTAAACTTGATTGCTAAATAATTATTTATCCGTTTGCTTGCATCTGCCAGGAAGGAAGGAAGGAAGGAAGGAAGGAAGGAAGGAAGGAAGGAAGGAAGGAAGGAAGGAAGGAAGGAAGGAAGGAAGGAAGGAAGGAAGGAAGGAAGGAAGGAAGGAGGGAAGGAAGGATGGATCTCAGAATTTCTTTCTTCAAGGAGCTCAGAAATGTTTATTGTGATGTCCAATCCAGATTTTACCTGTGCTTAGATTTTCTGCTTAGAAACTGAAATCCTGAAAAAGTAGCACAGGAATGAATGACTCATCCTTGTTCAAACACATTGCTGTCCAATTTTTTTGGAGACCGGGTTTGGGGGGTGGGGGGGTGGGAATTAAAGATTTCCAATGTGACTGAAACAACCCCTTAGGAATTAGTATGGAGGGGGAGGGCTGAACTGATTAATGAAAGTAAGACAGTGAGTCAAGAACATTTGCTTTACTCTCTTTTTCATATCTTAGAATAAAGCAGCACTGCCACATTTGTCAACTATACAAGTTGTCTTTCCTTCTCTTGCTCATGCTGAGACACAATTACACAACCAAGAATGCATGCATCTCTCAAAAACCAGTGCCCCCCCCAACAATCAAATACAGATCATTGGGCATGCAATAGCTCTGTAGAAGGCCTCTAAAGAAAGAGATTCTCAAAATTAAATGTTAATGTGCTAGGCACGGTAAACTATTAAACGCACAGAGAGTAATTATCAATCATTAATTTAATTTTAAATAAGTTTCTGGGGTTCTGGAAACAGGAATCACCTCAGATGGGTAAATAGGAAACCTTTGGCAAGAGGAATCAAGTGTAAGAGAAATTCACAAAGAAAAATCAAACACAGATGCAAGAGTTTCTAACCCAACAGAGGAACCATCACCTCAAAAACCTGCTATTCAGATTGGAATAGTGATTATTATTAATTTTTAGCTGAAACACATGTAATTTAATCAGAGGAATGAACAGGGCATGTCTGTAAGAACTAAGGTTTGTCCTTGAAAAGGCTGGAGATTTGTTTTTAGTTCAATGTAATAGAAGTATATAATTAATGCAGTTTTTCTCAGTTTAACAACCTTAAGTTAGCTGGGGAACATTGGGAGTTGAACCCCACACATCTTAAAGCTGTTGAAGTTGAGAAATACTGCATTAATAGAGCAATATTTTGCCGTGCTTTGGTCTCCTCCTGAGGTGATGATGTGCAATGCAATGAACTTATTGTCATTTTACAAGCAGCTCCAGGCTCCTTTATGCTCAGCCCTTAAAAGAGCAGATATTCTTTTCCAGTCATTGCTAATTAAATGTGACACATTGGCCTCCTGGTTTCTTTTCTTTTTTCTGTTGTTTGCTTTTTGAGTGAGCTAACATTTAAAATAATTTGGGCAAGTTGTTCTGTGAGCTTCTTAGCCAAAAGATGGATCACCAATACATTAGCAAATACATAAATAAATACATTTCTGTATGCAGAAGCAATGGAAATGAAGAGAAAGTGAGCTGTGGTGCTTTGGAATAATGCTATATGTTGCAGAAATGAAAGAAGCAGGCCCTTCAACCAAATATTGGTGCTTTCCTTGGTGCTGAACTCAAGAGTTGCTGATTATGTCTTTAGAAAGTTCCAACTGTTGTTGTTAGTTGTGAAGTCGTGTCTGACCCATTGTCACCCCATGGACAACATTTCTCCAGGCCTTCCTGTCCTCTACCATCATCTGGAGTCCATTTAAGCTCACGCCAACTATTTCAGTGACTCCATTCAGCCACTTCATTCTCTGCCGTCCCCTTCTTCTTCTTTTGCCCTCAGTTGTTGGGCTCTTTTCCAATGAGACCTTCCTTCTCATTAGGTTGCCAAAGTATTTGAGTTTCATCTTCAGGATCTGGCCTTCTAGAGAGCAGTCGGGTTGATCTCCTCTAGGACTGACCGGTTGGATCGCCTTGCAGTCCAAGGGACTCACAGAAGTCTTCTCCAGCACCAGAATTCAAAGCAGTGGTGTAATTCAATTTTTTTTACTACCAGTTCTGTGGGCATGACTTGGTGGGCATGGCAGGGAAAGGATACTGTAAAATCTCCAGTCAGAGGTGTCATTTGCCAGTTCTCCAAACTACTCAAAATTTCTGCTACTAGTTCTCCAGAACTGGTCAGAACCTGCTGAATACCATCTCTGGTTCAAAGACCTCAATGCTTTGGTGCTCTGCCTTTGTTATGGTCCAACCTTCACAGCCATACATTGCAACTGGGAAAACCATAGCCTTGACTATATGCACTTTTCTTGGCAGGGTGAGGGTGATGTCTCTGCTTTTTAGTATGCTGTCTAGATTTGCCATAGCTTTCCTCCCCAGGAGCAAGCATATTTAAAATATTAAATATGTATTAAATTTATTTGAAATATGTATTAAATTTATTAAAGTATGAAATACGAATTTAAACTCAAATACTTTATATAAAGTTCCTGTAGCCCCAAGCCATTCAAACCAAGTGTACCATACCTTATAGAGTCCATGGCTACATCCAGAATAGGTGCTTTCCATGGTGTAGCTCCTCAGCACTCCTATTTCCCGCCAAACCACCACTCGGGCTGTGGAGTCACGTGACTTTTCCAGCAAGAAGCTGCAGCTACTCATGAGAAAAGCAGGAGCCACTTTATCCAAGATCTTTGGCAGAGTCTGCAACATATCAAAAGAAATCACTGTCACATAAATATGGTACAGTAGTTAGACTTCAGTATTGCAGGCCAATTCTGCCAGAGCCAGGAGTTCGATTCTGATCAGCTCAAGGTTTGACTCAGACTTCCATCCTTCAGAGATCAGTAAAATGATGACCAAGACTGTTGGGAGAAATATGCTGACTTTGTAAACTGCTTAGAGGGGGCTAAAAAGTACTATGAAGTCTTGGTGCTATTGCTATTAGATTTTATTTTATTCTTTATTTTGACAGTGGCTTCTTACCTTTCCCCTTCCCCTGGTTCATTTTAAATGGAACTAGGAATAACTAGCCAATTTTGCTGGACTTGAAGTGTACTGTTTTTCCTTTAAATTTTGAACTGCTCATCTTGTCTCAGAGAGGGACCACTCTGGATAGTGACTTTCTTAGCACTTGAATGAAAAACCACAAAGACCTCACATTTGTAAGCTAGACTGAGAAATTGGGGAGGAAAATAAACTGAGTTCTAGGGAAATGTGTTCATTTTTAAGTCTCCTAACTGACATAAAGGTAAAGGTTCCCCTCTCACATACGTGCTAGTCATTTCCAGCTCTAGGGGGCTGTGCTCATCTCCATTACAAAGAGCCAGTGCTGTCCGAAGACATCTCCATGTTCATGTGGCTGGCATGACTAAATGTTGAAGGTGCACAGAACGCTGTTACCTTTCCATCAAAGTGGTCCCTATTTTTCTACTTGCATTTTTACATGCTTTTGAACTGCTAGGTTGGCAGAAGCTGGGACAAGTNCCTATTTTTCTACTTGCATTTTTACATGCTTTTGAACTGCTAGGTTGGCAGAAGCTGGGACAAGTAACGGGAGCTCATTCAGCTCATACATAGCACTAGGGATTTGAACCACCAAATTGCTGACCTTTCTGATTGACAAGCACAGTGTCTTAGCCACTGAGCCACCACGTCCCTTCTAAGTGACATACACATGCTGATGAAAGTAAGCAGTGAATTATGATAGAACAAATTCACACCTTATTTTAGGATAGAGTCATGGAATAGACTTACTTGAACCTTTTCCTTTTAGCTTTAGCTTTGCCTGACTAATAAAAAAGTATTTATTTGGTTTATTTATATTCCTACCTTTCTATTCAACTGAATATTGAACATGTGAGATTACAGGATTAGAGAGAGAAATAATACATTGGTATATCAATAGAGACTTAAACTGTGCTGTCAATAATATAGCAATTCAGATAATTATAAGAATTCACTCTTGTACATTGAATGATATACATAAAATAAAATGGAAAGCTAGGAGACAAAGATCTCTTGAATATCAGAATGAAAAGCTGGGAGTGTTTTGGTTTTCTGTTTTTTTTGTTTAATTAGAAAGATGTCAAGCAGATACCAAATTTGTCTTTTTCATAACACAAACAATATGAAATAGCACTCATCAATACCATCAAAATCTGAATGGGCAGCAAATTAAAAACAAATAAAAGGCAATACATTATGCATAATAGATTGATGGAATTTCATGCTGCATTTGGATAATATTATATCAGGCTGCAGAATAACAACTTTTTATCCAACATATTAGAAAAAATTTGGAACTGATAGCAAAAATTCAAAAGAAAAAAACAGCTTGCAATGCAAGATGTAAGTAGCCAAAAACTAATACATGATACAAGACTAAACCTAGAGGTTGTCTGTCAAATATAAAACCTGTGCAATGAGTTTGCTTTAATACTGGTTCATAATAAAAAAATAATCTTAGCACAGCTGGATGTGCAGTCATATTCAGACATCCTAGATATTCTTGGGCCTTTCAGGTACAATTTGTCCAGTGGTGGGATTCAAAAAAAATTTACTACCAGTTCTGTGGGCATGGCAGAGGAAGGATACTGAAAAATCTCCATTCTTTCCCCACTCTAACTAATATGCTTTCAGAAGTTCCATTCTTCTGTGCAGGACAACAAAAGAAGACCCAGCCGATCAACTGGGACTCAATGGGGGTCCCAGAATAGATGGGGGTGGGGCCAATCAGAGGTAATATTTTCTAGTTCTCCGAACTACTCAAAATTGCTACTACCAGTTCTCCAGAACTGGTCAGAACCTGCTGAATACCACCTCTGAATTTGCCAATTTATTCCTTTAAGTTTTTTTTCTTTTTAACCTGTCTTTATTTTTTTAAAACTCTGGTTAATCTGACTGCTAATCATGCTTTTATCATGATAAAGATAGAAGATGACTCTGACAAAATGCCTGTGACTCCAAATCTGTTTGCAGAAAATATATCTTTTATTTTTACCTAAGTAAATAAAACTACCACTGATTCCCATAATTGAAGATCATCCATTCCATGGATAAACTCTGTTTCAGATCATCTTTCTGATGGTCCAGGAATTTTCAGTTTTCTGCCAACTTCGTTGACCAGTGTGAAAAAAATATTGCAGTTTCTGATTTGAAAAATCATGGGTCAATCCAGAAGCATTGATTGATTCCCACCTACTCTATGTTGCCTCAAACTAACATGTGTTTGCTTACTGACAAACATCCAAATTATATTAGGGAAATCAGCCTGTAAGCCTATAATAATTAGGAAATCAGCCTATAATAAGCAGATAGAAAATTGTCAGACAAATAACATTAACCAATTTTTGGAAGGGAATTCCTTGGAGGCAAGTCAATGTCACATCAATGTGCTTTTCCTTGTTCTGGATTGTCCTCTAAGAGATGTTTATTGGAGAAGCATCAAAAATTGAAATGCATCCTCCACCTGAGTCTCAATGTTATCATCAGCATCATGCCAATTATTTCACTTGTGTTTTCCCCCATGAGTTTCCATTCAGTGTTATGAAGCAGAGAATTCATTTTTAAAAACAAAGGGGAAGTTTTCATGAGCAGAGCATGGTGTCTTTGTACTTATGATAAGGTGGTTAAAAAAATGCTGCCTTTCCAATTTTTCATTGTGCAATTCTTTCTTTGGCAGTCTTAATTTTTGCAGGCTTTCGCTCAAGAGAAGATAGCAGGGGAGAATGTTTACCCCGGACCTTTTCAGATCAGAAAGGATGAGCAGCCACAATATTTTCAGAGTAGCATTATCTACCACTTCCAGGAGGAGAGCAAGCTCAAAAACATTGGTCAAAGAAATCAGAAAGATAGCTCTTCTGCAGGGAAGAAAAAGTTCAAAACAAAAAAATTCAAGTAAGACTTGGAAAATGCTTAGTCAAAGCACAGGCAACATTAGGGAGTACTGAAAATAAATGGCAGCAACTTTTTGAAACCCCCTGCATCATTGACTTTGCAGAGCACAAAAATGGCTTGAAGCCTCCTGAGATGAACATTGGACCTCATCCAATGTTACTTTGAGAAGGTATAGAGAAAGGCGAACAGTATTTTACCAACTAAAAATGTGACACTTCTCCGGTAATACTACTGATCTGTTTATGCATTTGGCCATCAATCAGTTAAGGGTTATAACCCACTCCCACCTATAATCTTCTCCTATTGGTTTCTTATGATTTATCAATTGTTGTTTGTAACTTATGATTAATGATTGCAATTATGATTTGTGATCTATGAACTATTACTTGCTGTTTATATGTACACTATAAGCTTATGCACTGGAGACAAATTCCTTGTGTGTCCAATCACACTGGGCCAATAAAGAATATTATGTATTCTGTATTTTACCCAATCCCATCCCACCTCACTCCACTCCATTCTGAGATCAAAAGATATTCAGTGATTTGTGAATGTGTTTTTCTCATCTTAAGACAAAAGAAAAGCTTTTCTTGCTTTGTGCCATTAGCAGCAGCTAAATCTCCAGAAATCAGCATGATCCATTTTTCCCCAGGAGAGAGATGAGCTGATGTTTACAGATAACAGAAGACAACGAGAAATAAAACAAGTGGGTGGAAAGTTTTGGTTGTAGCTTGGCTGCTTTAAATTCTTGGGATATCTCTCTTCAAAGTCTGTTGGATATACTGGGAAATGCTAGGTGATACAGAATGTTCTGATATATGACAGCCTTAGCATTGGCTGTATAATTTACTATCAGATCCAATGGGATATCTAAGGATGTTTCATATGCTTGTAACTTTATCTTTAACACTGTGTTAAGCTATGGACTGTTATGCTATAGGTTATGTTTTCACAGCATGTCTATGGAGATTCTCAGTTGTCCACATCATGGTTGTCCCAAAGGAGCTTATTCAAAAGGCAACTGGACTTTGTTTTTCCTTGAAGATATTTCGTTTCTCATCCAAGAAGCTTCTTTACTTCTGATTGAATGGTGGAGGATGGAAGAATTTATAGTCTGTTTATATTGTAACAACACAGTCCTTTCAATAGTTGCAAGGTTCCACATTTGTACTATTTGGGTGACCCTGAGGGAACAGATAAACCCCCAAGTGGCCTCAGCATCTGTCAGAGAGAGTGCTTACAACCAGATGACTGCAAGGAATATAAATCCTTCCATCCTCCACCAATCAGTCGGAACTGAAGAAGCTTCTTGAATGAGAAGCAAAGGATAAACAAAGTCCAGTTGCTTTTTGGAAAAGCACTTTTGTAGCGTATTCACAACATGTTAAACCAAGCACAATGGTTTGTTCAATAGCAATTCCTCAAATCCAAACAAACCCTACACATCCTGCCCAATCCAGTTTAAACAATGAGAAACTATACATAGATAACTGGGTTGACTTCAGTTTCTTAACAAAATAAAAATTATCTTTCCAATCAACCTTTTATGTTAATTAAAGAACAATTCTGGTAGGTAAATGGTAGGTAGGAATGAATAGCCCTCATTTGTAAACATTAGCAAATACCAATTTAATATTCTATTTGTTCTAACTGTGTTCTTGGATCTAAAGCTAATGATTCTCTCCCCTGTTTATTTTCTCATTAATTGGCTTTTAATTGTACATTTTCAAAAAGAAAAGTAAAAGACTAATTTACTCATTTAAGATGTTGGAAAATGAAGGCTCGCCCTCTCTCCTAATACAGAATAATTCTGAAACAAAAAAATTCCTTTTCTTCTCACTAGAGCCCAGCTATCATTTCTCAGGACCAATCTACCCCTCCAAGAAAAATGATGATATTTTTTTTATTGTCTTATTTTTCCATCGTCCTTGGGAAAGAACATTATCCCTGGAATGATTTCCATCAAGTAATTCTCTTAACTGTCATTATGCTTAGACATAATTCCTTGGATAGGGAATTTGATGAGATGTCATCCTGATGGTTTTCAGCAAATTTTACTTGCTAAATTTCAGGAGATTTGGGAATGAAAAGATGGAGATAAGAAGGGAAGTAAGGCTGCAGAAAAGGGACAATGCTGAAGTGTCAAACCTGCTCAGCAAGCTTGAACAGAATAATTCTCTTCTCTAACAGCAGACTGATACTGTAGTCTTCCCATGCCCCATTATCTGAGAATCTTTAATAGAAGACAATAGTAAACAATAGAATCCAAGTTCTCCTGTGAGCAAGCTGCATGTTCAATTTCTGAATTAAACTCTGCCCTTCTGCAAATGCCAATAGTATTTACGGGTAGTCCTCAACTTACAACAGTTTGTTTAGTGACCATTCAAAGCAGTGGTGGTATTCAGGGTTTTTTTACTACTGCTTCTGTGGGCGTGGCTTGGTGGGTGTGGTGTGGTTTGGTGGGTGTGGCAAGGGAAGGATGCTGTAAAATCCCCATTCCCTCCCCACCCCACTAACCTGCTTTCCAGCTCCATTCTCCTGTGCAGGGCAACCAAAGAAGACCAGCCGATAAGCTGGGACTCAGTGGGAGGCAGAGAATAGATGGGGGCAGGGCCAGTCAGAGGCGGGATTTGCCAGTTCTCCAAATTACTCAAAATTTCCGCTACCAGTTCTCCAGAACCTATCAGAACTGGCTGAATACCACCTCTGATTCAAAGTTACAACAGCACTGAAAAAAATGACTGATGACCACTTTTCACACTTATGACCATTGCAGCATCCCCATGGTCATGTGATCAAAATTCAGCTGCTTGGCAACCAACTCATGTTTATGACGGTTGCAGCTTCCAGGGTTTCATGTGACCTTTGGACAAGCAAAGTCAATGGGGAAGCCAGATTCACTGAACCACCATGTGACTAAACAACTGCAGTAATTCACTTAACAACTGTGGCAAGAAAGGGTGTAAAACTGGGCAAAACTCATTGAACAAATGTTTCACTTAGTAACAGAAATGTTGATGATCACAGGTCAGGGTTTCCTGGAGTTCCTAATGGTAAAGAGGTCTTTATCTAAATAATTAACCTTTCAGAAACTAATGTAAGTAGGAAAGGCCTTGGGAGGCAGGACGAAGATGACTATCATGCAAAAGTATCTCAGCCCATCAAAGTAAAGGGAGATATGGGTGGGAAGCATGTCAGAATGGACTTTCCCTAGTTTTTCAGAGACTAAAAGAAAAGAAACAAGAGAAATCCTTTCAGATTTGCAAGATTCTGTTTATCTAGCCTTAAATTAAATTAAATTAAATTAAATTAAATTAAATTAAATTAAATTAAATTAAATTAAATTAAATTAAATTAAATTACTGGGACCCATCTCCAGGGGGGAGGAATCTGCCTACCGAGATGGAGTGGATCAATTGCTTTCATGGTGTGGAGACAATAACTTGGTCCTCAACACCAATAAGACCAAGGAGCTTATAGTGGACTATAGAAGGAACAGATCAGACATCCAGCCCTTGCTTATCAATGGAGACCAAGTGGAGCAAGTGGCCAGTTTTAAGTTTCTGGGTGTTACCATAAAAGAGGACCTGACCTGGGGTGCCCACATTGCAGCACTGGTTAAAAGGCCCCAGCAGAGATTATACTACCTGAAACTTCGCAGAAAACAACAACTGAATAAAAAACTGCTGGTGATCTTCTACCGCTGCACCATAGAGAGCATTTTAACTTACTGCACTTCTGTATGATTTGCCAGTTGCACAGGGGCAGATAGGAAAGCGCTCCAGAGGGTTAATGTCATTGCCTAGAAGATCATTGGTTGCCCTCTTCCCTCTTTGGAAGAGCTATATAGCTCCTGCTGCCTTAAGAAAGTTCAAAACATTCTCAAAGTTCCGTCTCATCCTGGGAACCCTTTTTTTGAACTATTACTGTTGCGTCGACGCGGGGTTTTCCCTCTGGTCTGTGTTCCTGGCGGGAGTGCGGACTACCCTGATTGGTTGATGCCATTTGACAGCCGGCTATATAAAGCGCTGTCAAATGGCATCAGCTGTTGCCGCTAGCCAACTGCTTGTTAGCCCAGCAGTCGCGGCAACCCTTTATTTCGTTAAATAAAGATTCTGTCAGTTGCTCCATGTCCGCCTCGGTCATTCCCATTGCTCCACAACACTGGCGACGAGGATGGGATGTTACTCAGGCACCCCCATATCATTTAGTGTAGACCCTCAAGCAACTCCTGTATG
>BHFT01004655.1:0-85983 GCA_004320025.1 Laticauda laticaudata
TGTCCTTCTTGCCAGGGCTGGCAGGAGTAGGCACCGGCTTCCTCTTCTTCCCTGACTGATGAACCATGGTGTTCTTTGAAGATTTATGTGGCAGCACGTCTTTCCTCTGAATGCTGACTCCGTGCGAGCTGCAACCTTTTATATCCGTGGAGCTGATGCAATTCATCCTCCCCGCATGCGCAGTGAACGCTTTGCATCCGATATACATCCACGTGGCATCCGCTTTGCTTCCTTTAGGCGTCCATGATGCATCCGCGTCATCTGCTATGCATCCGCCCCTTCCGCTATGCGTCCGCTTCACAATTCTCCCCTGGAAGCCCTTTGGATGTGTCATCCGCTTCCATTCCGTCCGTTCTTTTCCGTTCTTTTCTGTTCTGTTTATGCAAATTTTCGCCATTTTTTGGAGCGGATGACAACGGATGGAGCCACTCCCGAAATTTTGCTCGTCCGCTGTGTCCTTTATGCATCCGTTTTGCGTCCATCGGCCAGTGGGACCTAGCCTTAAAGAAGATGACCAAAGATAGCCTGGATTTTTAAAAGGACTGGATGTACTGGAGGCTATGCAAAAAGGCACTTCAAAATAAATTCCACTAAATCCTTGCAGTTGGGAAGTAACAACAAATGCTTCCAATTGCTTAATTCCAAGGCCATGCAATCATGTGACACAGAACTGAGCTACTTTCAAGAGGATGAAAAAATTAGAAGTTGTTCTCTGCTGGCTTCCCTCCCTTGTTTCTTACCTTCAGGTCACTTTTTTTCCCTGGGATGGTATCTATCTCTGTTGTCTCTATTTCTATCTTGTTATCGCTATCATTTCTTAATCTCTCTCTCTTTCTCTCTGTCTCTGTCTCTCTCTCTCTCTCTGTATATATCTATAGCTGCTCAGGTCATGAATATGACTATGGGTAGTGTACAATAAAACAAAACTACTTTAAAATAACTATTAAAAACAATTCAATATAAATAAGACTGGAGGAGAATGGATCAACATCTCTATTTGCATGGAATTTTCAAGCCTGCTGAAGAAGTCATTTCTTTTTAAATATTTTTAATTAAATTTCATTATAAAATAAAAATACAGAAGTTTGAAAACTAAGTAACAATGAGAAAAGTGCAAAGAGAGAGAGAGAGAGAGAAAGTAGTAACTCCTGACATTTTCAATGCAGTGAAATGCAAAAAAAGGTAACTTTTGTTTTATATTTCACAACATTTCAAGCCATTTCCATAATAAAATCATTTCAATAATCAAAACCTAAAACTAAAGTTTCATTTTTTCCCCAGTTTTGAGCAAGTGCCGAGAAATGGTTTCCAAGTAGTAGAAATAAAATTAGCCTTGAATGCATTTTCTTCCTGGCCCTGAATGGGATGAAAAAATTGATGTGAGATCTACCACCTCTGCTATTCTACACTGCAAAGCCAGCAAATCTCTGCTCTTGCACAGGGTTGGAAGTTGGCTTTCCCTGCTCCTCTTCCCTTGACCCCTTCCCTCCCATCCCACCTTGCAGAAGAGCACCATTGCCACCTCTGAGAGCTGCAGTTCAGCTGAGCATCATGCTGGGCATAGGCTGGGCATGGGTTGTTCCTGCTGCTGTTGGGGAGGCAGTGATGCTCTTCAGCTTTCAGCTTTATTAGGTAAACCAGAGAGGAACCAGATGAGGCCTGTCATTTCTCAACCCATTATCTCTTATCTGATCAAAGGCAGCACCATTTCTCCCTACCTCCCAAGGTCTCCTCCACATACCATTTCATCAGCAAACAGAGAGAACTAGGGAAGGCCAAAGAGATGCACTTGGCCCAAGAGGGAGACAGGGCAAGTGAGGAGAGTTGGGGTCGGGGCTGAGAGGTCGTGGGGACTGCATAAGCTCACCAATGGGACTAGCAAACCCTTGCAAGACATTGTGTGAGGTTGACAAAAACAAGCAAACTTGTTCTGGCAAGGGAGATGGTCGGGGCCTTCTCATCAGAAGTGACATGGAGTCCCAGAGCTAGAAGTCCTACAGTTGCTCTCCTCTCTGTGATACCAAAAGGATTTGGTATGAGATTTTTGTCCATGTTCCAGTTGAATTGCGATGATCTGTGGAGATCTGCCCTCAGCCACTGGCTATGCTTGGATCTCTTAGAGTGGCACTGCCTCTTCAGAGCCTTTGTTGGGTTTGGAAACCAGGGGAATCTGGAGGTATGCCCAGGGGTGGGATTCAAATTTGTTAACAACCAGTTCTGTGGGCGTGGCTTGGTGGTCATGGCTTGGTGGTCTTGTGACTGGGTGGATGTGGCTTGGTGGTCATGTTATGGCTGGGCGTGGCCGAAACTGCATAATTTTCTGTGATCTTGAGCTGACTTAGTTATTGTGTTGACTGAAAATGTTTATTTTAGAGGAAAATGTAAAACTATAAACTGTTTTTTGGGAAAAAACAGTATACAAATGTCCATACCTAAAATTTTATTTAAAAAAAAAAAAGATCATAGGAGTGTAATTTTTTTGCTTCTTATTGAGGTATTGCATTCATTGCTTAAATGGGCAAAATCCATGATGATTTTTTAAAGATTTGGTGGCCAGAAGCTAATCTGAGCAATAAAAAAAATGAGTGACAGATAATCTTTTCAGAGATTTAGCTCTTTATATTAGGGATTTTCAACCTTGGCAACTTTAAGCCTGGCAGACTTCAACTCCCAGAATTCCCCAGCAAAGCTAGCTGGGGAATTCTGGGAGTTGAAGTCTGCCAGGCTTAAAGTTGCCAAGGTTGGAGACCCCTGCTTTATATTACATCCAAATCTCTGAACAGTAGATTACTGCCCCCAAGTAGTGAACATGTAAACTGTAAAACATGGCAAACTAATAACAAGAGTTCAACAAACAGCCCTTGAACTAACAAGATAGTGAAGTAGGGGATAGTAGCTGCATTTTGAAGATTGACTGCCAATGGTGAAAGAATCAGCAGTCAATTCCCAGACTAAAACACAGTTGATAGAAATAGGGGTGTGGTAGGAGAACAGTTGAAGGCCTTAGAAAAAGTACTCAGGTGCCAGGATGTGTTTATCTCTAGAGATCATCCTCAGCTTCAGTGTTACAGTGGCTCAGACTGAGGAAACCTAGAGTTGGTCCTTGAAATTGCAGCTGTCATAGCAACCACAGGTTCACCTGATCGCAAGTAAGGAGCGTGGCAATTGACTTGTAATTACAGTAGTTGCAGAGTCACTGGGGAATGAAAGTCAATGAGGAACAAAGCAGGAGATTATAAATGGTGATCATGTGATGCAGGGGTGGAATTCAGCAGGTTCTGACCAGTTCTGGAGAACCGGCAGCGGAAATTTGAGTATTTCGGAGTACCGGCAAATACCACCTCTGACTGGATACCACCTTCCCCTGCCATGCCCATCAAGCCATGCCCACAGAACCGGTAGAAAAAGTTTTTCGAATCCCACCACTGATGTGTATAATCAGGTGTACAATCAGTCTCTACGACCACGTTAATTAGCACTGGTGTCCCCAATCCCAATTACCATTGTTAGCTTAGGACTACCTGTCCAGCAATCAGAATCCTACTGAAAATTCTTGCATCCTTTGCAATTGAAATTTGGACTTTGAAGAAGCAAGATGGAAAACGTATTAATAGTTCTGAATTTTGGGATTGAAGAAAGCAAACAAATGTGTTCCGTCCGGAAAAACGCGAGGTAGACTGGGTTCCAACAAACAAAGTCTTTATTGAAGCAAGCAACAGTAACGGAACAGTTTGGCCTGAAGCCGCGGCAGCCTTTTTATACAGGCTATGCCTGCCGGCTTGTAGCCAATGGCAGCTATTTAACTTTGCCGCCTTTCAGCGGCTCTTTTGGATTGGTTCCTAATGAAACCAGTCAATACTTAGTCTTCAGCCAATCAGATTGCATAGTTTGGAGTATACCATTTTATACAGAAACACCCCTCCTCCTTAGTTTAGTCCTATGTTGGTGACGTTGTCGCGCAGGTAGGTGGGCTTCTTCTGACTCTACTTGACTTGCGCAGTTTCAATTCTTGCTGGAGACTTCGAGCGGTTCGGATGGGATCGCTGTGTCTCCGGCTCTTTTCCATGGAACTGCCTGGAAGGGTGAGTCAGCAGGTTGCTACCACTTGAGTTGCTCAGGCTGGTGGTTTTGCCGCTCCCTCCTGGTTTTCCCGGGCAGGTCAGCTGGCTTTGCTGGCCCCTTCCAGGATGGGTTCCTCTACTTGTGGATTATTTCTGCCAGTTTCATCTAACCGTAAGTGTTCTTTTTGATTGGTTAGATGTTCTGGGTTTATTTAAACAGTTCGTTTTTCCTTCAGTATTATTTTCTGTATCCCCCCTCCCCCTTTGGTTTTGTTTTCGTCGATTTTTATTGTGGGAGGTTGCACGGTCAATTTCTTCTCAACATTCGGAATGAAGCTGGTCTATGTGCTGCTTCCATTCTCTGCCATCATCTACGGTCAGACGGTAGGACAGGGGGCTTTAGTTGTGTGATTGTGGCTGGCAGCCATAGAGGGTCCCCGGTAAAGTTCTTTGCGTAGACTAGGTCGCCGATTTTCAAAAGTGCAGAAATGGCTGGAGGAGTCAGGGAGTTTCTCAAAGGTGTAATTTGGATGTAAGCTATCCAAATGTGATCTAAGTTTCCTCCCCATTAGCAATTCTGCCGGGTTTTGGTTAGTCACAGTGCTGGGGGTGATATGTTGGAGAGTGAGTAAACGGTCCACTTTGTCCTGGACATCCCCTGGTCCATTTCTCAAACCTTCCTTGGTATCCTGACCATTCTCTCAGCCCTACCATTTGCCACCGGGTGGGCTGCGCGGTTAGTGCATGGCGTATTGCCTAAGGAGGCTAGATATTGTTCAAATTGTATAGCGGTCAGTTGTGGCCATTGTCAGACACTAGGACGTCCGGCAACCCATGGGTTGCGAATAGCTTGTTTAGCTTTTTTATAACGCGTTGGTTGTTGTAGATGACATTACTGCGACTTCTAACCAATTCGAGTATGCATCTACAACAATCAAGAACGTATGCCCCCTGGTCGGACCCGCAAAGTCAATATGGATCCAAGACCAGGGGCCTCGTGGGGTCTCCCAATCCCTTATAGGAGCTTGTGGTGGTAATGGCCTGGTTTTCTGGCATTTATTGCATGTGGCAATCGAGTACTCAATATCTCTGTCTAAACCAGGCCACCATACATAGCTCCTAGCCAGGCTTTTCATTTTCACGATGCCTGGGTGGCCTTCATGAAGCATACCCAACACTCTAGTTTGTAATTTGGAAGGAATTACCATCCGATCACCCACATAAACACCCTTTTTGTATTGACAGTTCAGTCTGCCTGGTCTGGAAAGGTTTAAGTTTTCAGTTTTTTGGTTTTCCGGCCAACCTTTACCTACCCAATTTAAAATGCGGGCAGTCACTGGGTCTTTAGCGATTTCTCTGGCGACATCATGTGCAGATATTGGTAGCTCGGGGCAGGTTTCTATCTGTAGGGTGGTAACTGTTGGTGCTGAGTCTTCCTCCATCATTGGCAGTGGTGTTCGACTTAATGCATCTGCATGGGAAATCTGTTTCCCGGGTCGATGTATCAAAGTGTAGAGTATGCTGCTAGGAATTCTGACCATCTAGTTATTCGAGGAGATAAAATGTTCAGTGTGGGTTTGTTTCCCGCCAAAATTCCTAGTAGTGGTTTATGGTCAGTTACGATTGAAAATGTTCTCCCATAGAGGTACTCATGAAAACGTTTAACTCCGGCGACAATTGCCAGGGCTTCTCTGTCTAGTTGACTATAGTTGCGTTCTGCTTTAGAAAGTGTTTTCGAGTAAAAGGCGACGGGTGCCTCTCTCCCGTCTGGCAATTGGTGGTCAGGATGGCACCGACTCCAAACGGTGAGCAGCACAGGTGACTGTCAATGGAAGTGTGTTACTAAACTGAATAAGAACGGTGTCTGATGTTAACAGAATTTTTATGCCTTGGAATGCTTTTTGTTCTCTATGCCCCCAAGTCCAACTAGTTTTCTTATCCAATAAACGATGTAATGGTTCAGCTATCGTTGCTTTGTGAGGGAGGATACGTTATAGAAGTTTATTAGACCCCAAAATGCTTGTAACTCCATTTTGTTTTTGGCTATGGTGCATCTCTAATAGCCTTGACTTTTTTCTGTAGGGTGTATACCCTTGCCGTCAATAAAATACCCCCAAAATTCGATGCGATCAGTCATTAAACAGCATTTTTCTTTTTTGACTTTCAGGCTGGATTCTCTAAATTTTGTTAGCACTTCTTTCAGTCTTTTCTCTAATTGGGCTGTGTTTTTAGCCGAAATTAGGACGTCATCAAAATATGGCATGACCCCTTTAATCCCATTTAATAGGCGTTCCATAAGGCTTTGGAAAACGCCTGGGGCAACGCTCACTCCAAATTGAAGTCTGTTACATTTGAATGCCCCTTGTGAGTTACTATTGTAACTCTGTGAGTTACTATTGTCTGTGCCTCGGCCATTATTGGGTCTACTGGAAGCTGTTGATATGCCTGGGCTAAATCAAGTTTGGTAAAAAATTTCCCTCCCCCTAGCGAGTGTAGTAAATGTTGCACGATTGGCACAGGGTATGCGCTTTGCTGCAATGCATGGTTCAGGGTAGCCTTGTAGTCTCCGCAGATGTTGTCCGACCCATCAGGTTTAACAGGTGTTACTATTGTGTCTCCCATCTAGCATGGTCAATTGGTCTGTGACTCCTTTTTCAATTAATTATTTAACTTGTTCATCAATTTTTGGCCTTTAAAGCAAAGGGGACTTTTAATCTTCTAGGTGCTACCTGGGGGTCTAAACTAAAGGAAATTGGGGTCCCCGGTACCTGCCTAAGGTGCTGTCGAAGACGTCCTGGAACTCTTGTATCAGGCTTCTTCCCAGTCGGTTGCGGCTACTTGGCTCACCCCAGTCATTCTGATGCCCAATGGTGCGAACCATTCGATGCCCAGGAGGCTGGGGCGGTCCGGTCGACTATGGTTAGAGGCAGGACTTCAGCTTTGCTGCTTGTATGTGGACTCGGAATGTCCTAGACTACCACAGGGATTCGGTTTCCTTGGTAGTCTTTTAGAGTTAATTTTTGTTTCTGGAGTTCTTTTAATTTAATGTTTGGAACCAGCCATCTGATTGTGTTCCAAGACACCATTGACAGGAAGGATCCTGAGTCGACTTCCATCTCAGAGGGGCTTCCTTCAATTTTTACAACAATTTTGACTTTTCTCCTGCTTTCCGTCTGGGCGCTTCCAATAGTGACAGTTTGATGGGTCTTTTCTCCGTTGCCGGTTCGTTTGTTGCGCTCCCATTTCTTTTCGGCTTGCTTTGCTTCAGCTGGTAGTGGGGAGTTACTGCGTCTGTTTGGCTGTTATTTTTTCGATCCTGCAGACTTTTTCGATGTGTCCCTCTTCTTGCAAGCTCGGCAGATGGCATCAAGGAATCTGCAATGCGCTCGAGGGTGGTTTCCCCCGCAGCCAGCGCATTCCCGCCAATTTCTTTTTTTGTGCCTTTTTTGTTGGCATACAGGCGATGGATCTCATCATCCTCATCTTCCGTTTCTGATGGACTTGTCAAATTCTTTGTGATGAGTTGTGGTGGGAGGCTTGCTTCTTTCCTCTGGATAGGGTCATCGCGTCATTTATTGAGTTCATTTGCTTCATAGTGGCCGCTGACTTTTTCGCGGCTTCTGCTGCTGTGGCTTCTGCGATCGCTTCAGCCACTGTGATATTGGGTTTATTTAGTAGTTTACTTTGTAAGTTAGAGTCTCTCAGACCTAGGACAACTCGATCTCGCATGGATTCATCTAAGTTCAGGAATTCGCAAGCTTCCCCCAGTTGTCGGAGAGTTGCCCGAAGTCAGCGATGGTTTCGCCTTCCTTCTGATCCCTTTTGTAGAATACGTGCCGCTTGATGAGATTGACACTACCGGTGCGTAGTGGGCCTTTAACATTCAGTTGAAGTTCAGACCAGGTCATTTGTTTCACATCTCTAGGCTTTGCCAATGCTTTGGCCAATTTTAAATACGGTTGGTCCACAATGCGTTAGGAATATAGCCCTCTTCCGCTGGTCTGAGATCTCTTCCATTTCATTGCTCTCTAAGAACATCAGGAAACGGTATACGTATGACTCCCAATCCTCTTTCGTTGGGATTGAAGGGTGAGGTGGCGTGTTATTCCAGCCATTACTTTAGTCTGGAATTCTTTCTGCCGCGTGCTCGGACTCGCGTTTAGGACTATCCCAACTTCGTCGCCAGTGTTCCATCCGGAAAAAACATGAGGTAGACGGGTTCCAACAAACAAAATCTTTATTGAAGCTAGCAACAGAAACGGAACAGGTTGGCTGAAACCGCGGCAGCCTTTTTATACAGGCTTGCCTGCCGGCTTGTAGGCCAAATGGCAGCTATTTAACTTTGCCGCCTTTCAGCGGCTCTTTTGGATTGGTTCCTAATGAACCAATCCAATGCTTAGTCTTTCAGCCAATCAAATTACATAGTTTGGAGTATACCATTTTATACAGAACAAAATGCACCACTGAACTAATTAAATGACTAGGCTCAAATAAAGACCTAACTCTCTGGGGAAGTCTATAATGCTGAGAAGAAAAAGGGAGTGAAATGGTTTTTGCTACAGCTAAACTTTGATTAAGATCTATGAGATAACTTGTGGTCCTATGTTTTGAACTCTCTCTACACACATACACATAACACACACACAATCACTTATTCCAGACAACCCAGATTCCTCTTGCTGATTTGGTTTTGGAAGAAGACACATTGCTTCTTTGACTTCTCTCCTTAAGGCGGAGCTTAGATTCAGACCCATTAATCTCAGTAAAGTTTTGGTTACAGTTGGACACTATCAAAATAGATCTACATTTCTGCAGCAGAAGATTGAGGAGTGGTTGGACCTGTGGTTCTAGGCTTTTCTGAACAAATTACAGGTTAAATTGTTTCAGACAAACCAAGGCATTTGGTTGTCCTAATCTTTCCAATTTCTTTTATGCCTTTTGTAGAACAGGGGTTCTTCTGTGGCTTGCAGACAATTGTATTGGCAAGAGCTGCCTCCTGGTGGTCAAACTATTATTGTAATTAGTGTGCCAAAATCTGACTTGATGCTATATTTGGAACAAGCCATTGTTTTAATTGATGATGATGAAAGGAGATGCCTCTTTCAGAATGTTGGAGAATGCTCCTTTGGTCTATGGCGGCAAAAATCAGGACTATCAAATCTAGCAGGCAGCAGCCGGTGAGTTCTTAGTAGCAGATCTGATATCCATAGATCATGTTCAACCATGTAGACATGGCTCAGACATTAGGTTAAGGTGGCAAGTGATATGATTCCCAGATCAGGAGGCATTTCTCTTATCTCTAAGGAAAATGGGTAACCCTGGAATCAAATCAAATAGATAACAGGAAGAAGAAGGTGAAGTACAATGCAATGAGCCAGGACTTTTTTGGTGAAAACTAACACTATTGTCAAAGATGCAGATGAAACTAAGAGAATTAAAGAGAGTAAGTGCACCAGAGTTCTCAGGGAGTTGGGCTGCTTATAAATAGAAATAAGTAAGTCATGGAGAATATAAAACCAGAATTGTGCATAGAACTATGGACTTTAATGATTGTTTTGATCTCTAGAAAAATCTATGACTCACACATTCAAAACCTTTCAAAGATAGCTAATGCATTTGATCAAGACAAAACATAACCAATGCTTTTTTGAGAAATTATCTGCTTTCAAAAGTTTTTAAATGTATCATTAATTGATTATTAAGGACATCTACCCCAAATTTGGCCTGTACTGAACATTTTGGTTTAGTAAGTGTCTGGGGGTCAATAGGTGGTCAATTATGGAAGGCCAGTTGGGGGCCAATTAATATTTTGGGCCTAGTTTATCTATCATTGCAGTTCATAATACTATTAGTTAAAGTAATGCTTATTACATGATTTTATACAGTAAATGTTTAGGGTCAGTGAACAATCTGAAAATCCATGAAGGGGTTGACAAGCTGAATAGTTGAAGAGTTTGGATATCCCTGGTTTATGATATCAATTAATATGTTCTGTTTGGTAGTGGTTCTTGCACTGGGCATGGAATTGGACTACATGATCTCCAAGGTGCCTCCCAAACTTATTATGACTAATCCCAGGCTGCAATTTTTCATATATCAAATGGGCCCATACAGTTTGCCCACCACCACTCATCATGGCTTCAGTATATCAAAATGCTTTCAAATTACCTGTTTCAATCAGCTAGAGCAGCTGATTGCTGATGGCCCCTTTCTGTTCTTCTGGGTATCTTGACAAAGTGGTGTTTGATCAGCATGTCATGTGTCTATTTGTCCATAATATTATATTTGTATGTAGCCCTATGGCCCTAGTTATAAGACGCTTGTGATTAGCCACTCCTTTGATGATAAAACACTGAAATCATCAGATTGACATATATCTTCTTTACTTGGCTGATTCTTCAAATTTGGTGCGGTGGGAGAACCTGACCTTGGCTTGAGCCATCCTCAGGATCATGTTTCAATCCCGCTGACACAAATGAGCCTTGTGTCATTTTATGCTTGTGTAACAGCTTTCTGGATTAAGGTGCACTGAAAAAAAACAGATTGTTGCAAAATACTTCAGCTTGGCACATTTCTGATAAATCTTTCCTTTGAATAGGCAGGCAGGATTGCTCATGAACAAATACACTGATATTAGCTGCTTTTACTTTTTTCAGCACATGGTGCTAAAACTTGAAACAGATATTTGTTTCTTACAAGTGAAAAGGGATTCTTTTAGCAGGAATAGAGTTTTGCATTTTCATTGTCTGTGTCTTGTCCAAAGACTCCTGAGAGATCTTGATCTCTCAGTCTTTACCTACGAGAATGGCAAAGACAATCCTGCAGTATTTTCCCACCTTGCACATCTTCCTCCATGTTCCTGAACTCACACAATGCTTTACATACGTTTCCCAATGACTGACCCAGACTGGAACCTGCAACATTATCCTGGGACACATATATTTGTCTTAATTCAGTTTCTCAAATGCACATGAAACTCATCCATGCATTCATGGCTGGGGGAATTTATATATTTATAATTAATACTTTTTCTTTAAGGAAAAATTCCAGTGTACCTTGGTTTCTTGGTAATAATTTTCATCACTCTATGCTCTGTAGCAATGAACAGCGTTTCTAGCCTCTGGTCCTGCTTGTTCCAGTGAGATACTAACGCTGTCTGTGCTTGCTTCAGATGATAGCAGAGTAAACAGTTCTGTCCACTGGATGTCTGGTTAGGACCTTTCATTGTTTTGGATATGTTGAAAGAGTGGGATTTGATTAGCATGAGATAGAATCATAGGGTTAGAAGAGAGCCTGGAGATCTTTTAGTTCAGTGGTCATCAACCAGTGGGCTGGGGAGCACCGGTGGTCTGTGAGAAAACTTTGGTGGTCCGCAGAGAAATGTCCCCTCCAAAGCAATTAATCCAGGCTGCGCGGGAACACATCTACATGGCCCTCACCCGTTGCGCCCCACCCTTCGGCCAAGTGCAAACCTTACCATGAGTAAAGCCATGCGACCTGGAACGGGAAGGTAAGACCAACAGCGGAGGAAGGAAATCCACCGGGGGTGTGTGCTTGCTGACTTTGGTGGGAAAGCCGGTTCCATATTCCAGAGCTGCAGTAGTCACAGGACTGGCCCTTTGTTCATTCTGGAGCAGCTGCTTCTCCACCTAGGTGCACTGGCCTGCCATGGATTGGAGGAGCTACTCTGGGATGACCAAAGGGCCAGTCTACTGCAGCTCTGGAATATGGGACCGACTTTCCCACCAATGTCAGCAAGCCACCGTCAGTCAAAATCATATTCGTGGTCTGCAGCATTTAAAATGATGTGTTTGGTGGTCCCTGAGGCCCAAAAGGTTGGCAACTCCTGTTCTAGTTCAACCCCCTGCCCAAGGCTTGAGTCCTTATACCTATGATCTTGATCCTGCCCAGGAATTGCCTTTGTTATGAGAAGTGAGAGAGATTTCTTCAGAGGTGAAAACAATGACAGCGGAGTGGAACTCATTCTTTATTACTCAGATCATTCATCCAGTTGGCTGCAGTGGGAGCCTGATGTTGGCTTATGCCATTCTGTAGATCAGGTTTCAACCTGGTTGACATTAATAGCCCAGTATTGCACAGTTTTATGCTGATGTAACAGTTTCGTGGATTAAGGTGGATTGTCATCTATTTTATTGCAAAATAATTCAGCTTGCCACATTTCTGACAAAATCACTCTTACAGCTGGGCAGGTCTCCTTATGAAAGAATAGCCCTCTACAGTAATAGCATTTTGTCTCTGTTTCATTAAAATGCTGAAAATTTGAAGATGATTCTGTTCTCTGGATGTTTTGGTCAATAATTGAGGAGATAGAAGGGGTACTAATCAAATTTGCAGATGACACTAAGCTGAGGAGAATAGCTAATACTTCAGAAGTCAGACTCAAGACTCAAAAGGTTCTTGACAGACTTGAAAAATGGGCCCTATCCAACAAAGAATGGCTACTGCTTCCTCTTTTATTAAAAGGCCTCTAAGGGATCCTTCATCAAACACAGAGTTTTGCAGTTTCACTGACTGTGCCTTGTCTCAAGCCTCTCTCTCTGCACCCAGAGGTCTGTGTCTCTTGGAATCTATGTCCAATAATAAGGGCAGAGGCAGATTCTGGTACACTGACATTCAGTTCTTCCTCAGTGTGTCTGAATTCACAGTGTTTTGGGTTTTCTCAAAAACACGGGACATTCACCCATGTATTCTTCTTGCCCTTGCTGGGCTTGGCCTTGTGGAAATTATTTATTTCAAATCAATATGTAAATAATGTTTCCTTTGCTAAAAAATAATCCATTGTGCTCCTATACCTGGTAGTGGTTTCCCTTGTCCGTTGTAGAAATGTCATGTTCTATACTTGTTCCTCTGTGTAGTACAGGATGATATCCTATTTTTTCATTGTTCTCTATATCAACAGCAAGAAATAATGTTTCTGACCCATGGATCCACTTAAGGTCTTAATGCTGTTTGGGCCTCAGGAATATCAAAATTAGCTGGCACTAAATTTTCTTGTTTGAAAAGATTGCATCTTGACTTATGACCATTCATTTAGCCACTGTGCAATGTTACAGTGCTGCTGAAGAGAGTGTGGTTTTTGCACTTATGACCTTCACAGCATGATCATGTAATCACAACTTGAGCACTTGGCACATGGCATGTATTTGTGATGTAGTGTCCCACGATTCTGTGATTGCCATTTGTGATCTTCCTAGCCGGCTTCCAATAAAGCAGAGTCAATGGAGAAAGCTGATTTGCGAAATGATCTAAGATTCGGTCAACGATCAGAGGAAAAAAAATGAGGTAAACTCATTTAACAACAACTTTGCTTAGCAATGAAAGTTCTGGTCCCAATTGTGGTTGAAAGATGAGGACTACCCGTTAAAGATTCTCTTCTCTGAATGTTTTGGTCAGTAATTGAGGAGATAGTAGGGGTACTAATCAAATTTGCAGATGACACTAAGCTGAGGAGAACAGCCAATACTTTAGAAGTCAGACTCAAGGCTCAAAAGGTTCTTTACAGACTTGAAAAATGGCCCAATCCAACAAAATGCAATTCACTGGTGAAAAAAGTAAGGTCCTACATTTAGGCAAGAAAAACCAACAGCACAGATAAAGGATAGATGGAATCTGACTCAACAGTTTGGGGTTCTGGTGTGCGCATGCGCACGGCCCAGTTGGTCTTCACACGTGCATGTGCGCCAGAAACCTGAAAACTAGCTGGCTGCCACACATGCGCATACTGGAATCCAGAAGAGCAAAGGGCAACGGCTCCCTGTGGCCAGAGAGATGGGTCTGCGTGCCACTTCTTGCACACGTGCCATAGGTTCACCATCACAGTTCTATGTTCTAAATTGGGTGCTTCACAGCAGAAACAATACAACTGGCTGGGCCACACATGCATTAAGTTCACAGCCTCTGTGATCAAGCTGCATCAATGTCCCCTCCTGTATCTTTTCCCCCAGGAAGAAACAAATAGTAGCCAACATAGCAGCAGCTATAAAAGGTCTTGGGGAACTCAAGGAGTATCAGCTGATCACAGAAGTGTTACTTAATATTTTTTATAATGAAAAAGTTTGTAATCTTGTCTTTCTTCCCGAAGGGAGGATGTTAATCCCATCCCCAGATGGGATTCCCTCAGGGGTGGTATTCTACAGGTTCGTACCGATTCACAAGAACCAGTTGTTAGCATCCTAAGCAGTTCGGAGAACCGGTTGTTAGAAGAAATTACTGGCCTAATCCTGGAAGGAAGGCAGGAAGGAAACATTCTGGTGTTGCTTACAGAAACTGCCTCTCCGTTAACCCTTATTACATTCTTGGCAGGATTAGACTTTCTGTCTCAGGAACTTCTCTGGAGTTTTTTTTCCCCCTCCTTTGCTGGTACTTTGCTTGTGTGGAGTGACCATTCAAAGTTACAATGGCACTTTAAAAAGTGACTTATGACATTTTTCCACCACACTTATGACTGTTGCAGCATGCCCACAGACATGAGAGGCCAGGTGAGGAAATGCATGCCTCGATGTGAGTGATATTGAGTTGGCCACACCCATCCAGTCACATTACCACCAAGCCACGCCCACCAAATAAACCATCCCCACAGAACCAGTTGTTAAAAAAAATTGAATCCCACCCCTGGTTTCCCTGCCCTAATCTGTCAGTTTCTGTTGTTTATTGACTTGATTCATTGTGTATTAACTGCATTCCATCTGCAACTGTTAAGTGGTTCTTGGCTATCTGCCCAGAGCTATTAACTGAAGGGAGAGAGAGAAACTCCCCACTCCTTGCACTTTATTTTCTTCAAACTGCATAAGCAATTAAGAAATAGTTTGGGCAAACCAGTGAGAACCAGCTGAATCCTACCTACGTTGTGGACCCGTGCTCTAAATCAAGGGGTCGCCAACCTTTTGGATCTCAGGAACCATCAAACTCATAATTTTAAATCCCAGGGATCACTCACCAGTTCTGTGGGCATGGCCTAATTTGTGGGTGTGGCTTGGTGGTCATGTGACTGGCTGGGCTGGTTTGTATGTAAATATAATAAATATTTATATAAATATTGATTTTTTTTTATGAAAAAGAGAAACTTTTATCCAACATCAGATAAAGCAGGCAGGCAGATTGAGTTGCTCACAGAATCACAAATTCATTCAGAAATCTATCTATCTGCCATTAGGCTAGCTTAATCTGTCACATAAAATTTGCTTGCAAGCAAACTCACAAAATTAACTCACAACACACCAAGTTTGTAAATATTGATTTTTTTAATGTAAAAAAGAGCAATTTTTACCCAAAATCAGGCAAAGCAGGCAGGCAGATTGAGTTGCTCACATAACCATTCAATGATCTATCAACCTGCCATCGGCTAGCTCAGTCTGTCACAGAAAATTTGCTTGCCATGAGTCTGCACTGAATAATAAAACCTTCAATCTTAAGGGAGGTTCAGCTGTGCTTAAAAGCAGAGCTGAAGATCTAAAGACTAGCTAGAAAGCAAGAAATTCAATCATTTCCTGCTTCCTAGGTAATCTAAATCTCACAGCTGATGGTCAGAAAAATAGCAATTTAGTAGGCAAGTTTGCTGGGTAAGGAGTGAGTGGGCGGGGAGGGTTCCTGCAGACCATGTGGGCGGTGCAGCCTTGTGTTTCTGTGCATCCTGGATTAATTGTTTTGTGGGTGTGCTCTGGGGGTGAGATTTCTCTGCAGCCCACCAAAATTTTCTCCCGGCCCATCAGTGGACCGTGGCCCACCAGTTGGCAACCGCTGCTCTAAGTCATCTAAACCAAGGCTGTCAAATTCCTGGCTCGCAGGCCAGATGCGTCACGTGCTGGCTATGCCCACACCCGGTTTAGCGAAGGAGAAAGAAGGGGAAAATTATGACACTGGGGGATGATGGAACAGGGAAGCTGAAAGTTTGGCCCCAAATGTTTTCAAAAGCTTTGGACAGGCTTATAAATTTACAAATTTTATTGTAAATTTTCAACAAGGCAGACACCAAGGAGTCCATTAGAGAGACAAAGAAATTTGTAATTTCTGCCAATTCCCACTTCCAGCCTCTTGCTATCCTGGATACTTGATTACTGGAACTTTTGTTCCAAGCTAGTGTTCCTAAAAGCCAGAAGTGTTTGTAATTAGGTTCTAAGCCTTTGTGACTGGAAGGAGAAGAGAATGAACCTAGTATATTTTAGCAAGAACTAGTAAGGTTGCCTCCTGCACCCATGATTTGACACAGGAATGGAGTTGGCAACAATCCCTGGGAGAACTTTATGTTGGTCAGATTCTGGCAAATCTGATCATTTTCTAGTTAATATCGCAGCCATAGAACATCTATAATTTTTTTAAAAACCTGTGGAAGCTATTATGAGCCTGTGTTAGACACTGTGGTGTTGTGGTTCAGGTGCTGACCTAAAAAGCAAGTGGTCACATCATCATTATCTTGTCCTTTAGTGCTAACGGGGAGATAAAACTCTGCGCAGGCAACTGAAGGAAGGCAGTTGTATGCTCAGAATTTTCTGTTTTTTCTTGCTTGTTGCGTGAGGTTTTGATATCACTAAGGAACTAGATAATTATTGATCTCTTTGGCACTGATATTTTTCAACTTTAATTTTTTTCTGACAGTTCTTAAACTTAATTTACCTCAATTTAGCTTTAATAGAAGTCACAAGCATCTTACAATTTCATTTTACTGGAAAGAATGGAATATTCTCCTTGGAGGCTGTTATTAAATATTGGCCACCAGAGGGCACTCTTAGACAATTGTATGACCCTGAAATGAATTAATGCCATTATTTTTCTTTGGGTGTATTAATAAAAATAAAACATCAGAAAGGGTAGAGTTTAAAGCTGAAATCTATTTGGATAGCAGTCTCAGACATAATCATTAAACATTTTAAGAATGTGATTACATTTATTAAGCACATTTAAGAGTTACATTAGGTTTTCCAGTCTTCAGGAATCCTTCATTAGGAGGTGTCTTTAAAAAAAGGAAGAGGTGAAAGAAAAGAAATGTGACTATTTAAAATTAGGTTACAGTTTTTAATGCTATGTTTAAGTAATCTGCTGATGTGCCAGTTACTTTCTACCAAGTATGTCAAAATCATAGAATCAGAGTTGGAGTTTCCACTGAGGCCATCAAGTCTACAATAACATGCAATAATTTTCCCTGCAGGGATTCCCACAATCAATTTCAAAATTTTATTTCAAATCCATCCTAGTCCATTTGCAACTTTGCAGAATTAATTCTCCTCGCACCTTTTTGCTGCTTAGTTAAAAAAAAATTAAAATGTTCTTAAACTTAGGTTTAAAACTTATTTAACCAGTTAAAGGAAACTCACCCAATGCATCTTATCAAACATGTCAATCAGAAGATTGATTGAAAAATAATAATACTTGAAAAGCAATTAATGTTTTTAAAAAACAATTCAGAAAGGAGATTACAGGCTGAAAACTATATAGAATGAATAGAATTCTTTTATTGGCCAAGTGTGATTGGACACACAAGGAATTTGTTTTGGTCAAATGCTCTCAGTGTACATAAAAGAAAGGATACATTCGTCAAGAACCATCAGGTACAACACTTAATAATAGTCATAGGGGTACAATAATAGGCAGAATAAGCAATCAAATCATACTAGGAAACAGTCAATATAAGTTGTAAGGATACTTTAGAGGTGGGATGGTTCTTGAGCCTTTAAGTTTGGTGTTTACAAAATTGTAGAAGGTGTGGGTAGATTTTGTATATAGGAGTTTTTCCTACTGTTTGCAGTGGTAATTGGTGCATTCTGCCTTTATCTGTTGGTATAAGGTGTTGTATAGGTTTTTAAAGTTAGTTACGTATTTAGTTTTGTTTTTCCACCATAAGGATTTTTTTTTAATTTTAGGTCTTGTGATATGATAGAACCAAGAAATTTGAAGGTCTCTACTGTTGATCCTATGTTGTCTAGTAGTGTAAGAGATGGTCGTATGGGAGGATTTCTCCTAAAGTCGACCAGTATTATGTTAATCATGTTTCCATCAGTTCCCAATTTACTTCATAAATGGCAACTTAGCCCAGGCAGAAAGAAACCTGAGAAAAATTTCCAATCATTCAAAGAGACCCTGTGGTAATTAACTCCCTATAAATGAGTTAATGTGGGAAATTCCTGTTTTAGTTGTCTTTTACAATATCCTTGTGGAACAGAAGTAGGAATAGAGTACCTTTTCTTGGTCCCTATTGCATTTGGTCTTTTCACTACTCTTCTGCTTCTTTTCTTATTCCTTATTCTGAACATTACTCAATGTTTTTATTTTTAAACAACCTTTGCTATTTTTGCTTTCCTAATACCAGTATCAGTTCTACAGTTCTGTATTTCTTCTATAGCAAGGCCCATATTTCACTTATTGAGAGCCAATTGGTGTAGGGGTTTAGGCACCAGGCTGGCAACTAGGAGATGTTGAGTTGAGTTCTAGTCCCGTCTTAACTCTGAAAGCCATTTGGATGCTTCCTGGGCCAGTCATTCTTTCTTCCAATCCACCACACAGAGTTCTTGTTTTGGGTAAATTAGGAGGAGGAAGGAAACAATATTAGCCATATTCACTGCCTTTAGTTATTTTTAAAGTAATAAATGTGTGTGTGTGTGGGTCAAATAAATAAAATCATATGCTTGCTTTTTAGATCTTCATTAAGCTTTTTCTGTAGTTCCATCAGTTTCTACTACTGTCCTCTATTTTTCCTGCTCCCTGTAATTGTTAACATTTGTGTTATTAATATGTACTGTTTTTAGAAATCCCCTCCCCCGTGATTCCCTTTTCCATTAGCATCCCTTACTATGGTTTTGTTGTATTTATCATTACTCTGAGCATCCTAGAGTGTTTGAAGCTCAATATATTAATTTGACATTCTTGATTTTAGATTCTCTTAAAAATAAGAATTCCAGCATCACATAATTATTTATCTTCCTTATTCCTGCTATTTTCATTTTGAATTTATTATTTATTTGCATTAAGTCAAGAAAGTTGATCCAGCTGATCTTTTACCAACAAGACAACCCAGGAATTTCCCATAAGGACCATGCTTGGCAGCACTTATCCTCCTCTTCTTCCCCACAAGAGAAGTTAAGGTAATTAAAGTTCCCAAACACAATGATTTCACACTCTTCAAGAAATTTCAATTTGCTTCTGAAAATGATCACCCTTATCTTCTTCATGGCTGGACAGAGTGTAATTTACACCAACCACACTTCAGCTTTTAATGTTTTCCTCATTTATTTCAGCTCAGACAGTCTCTATTGCATTGTTGTTAATTCATTTGGATTCCTGAGTAGGAATAGGTACTGTCAGCATTCAGTACAACTACCCATCCTCTCCTCCCCCACCACTACACACACTTCGTTGCTTTGAACAACAACCTTCAATTCAAGGGTGGTATTCAGCAGGTTCTCACCAGTTCTGGAGAACCAGTAGCAGAAATTTTGAATAGTTCAGAATATCACCTCTGACTGGCCCTGTCCCCATCTATTCTTTGCCTCCCGAGTCCCAGCTGATTGGCTGGGTCTTCTTTTGTTGTACTGCCCAGGAGAACGGAGCTGGAAAGCAGGTTAGTGGGATGGGGATTTTGCAGTATCCTTCCCTTGCCACACCCACCAAGTGATGCTCAACAAGCCATACCACGCCCACCAAGCCATGCTCACAGAACCGGTAGTAAAAAGTTTTGAATCCCACCATTGCTTCAATTGCTATATTCAGTCCTGGGAGTCATCCCAGCATATTATAAATTACATTTTCTTTTCTGTACTAAGAGCATAAACTCTTACTTTTTTATTTTTCACATTCTGAGCAATAATGTATAAACAAGTCAATGTTATGTTTTCTTTTTCCTTTTTAGTAGTTTAAGAGACCCCATTGCAACTATATTAATTTTGGTTGTAAGGTTTGGTTATTTCCTCTCAGTGGGGCTGCCCATATGGACATCCTCCCTATTGATTATGAAGTAGGGGATAATGGCTTTTTTATGTGCCTATCTCTGTGCTACAGAGGTGAAAGCTATCAGCAAGACAAGTCAATGGAAATTCTTGCTTGCCAGAAATTCTTGAAATCCTCAAATCCTATCTTACTTTTTTGTCAGGATTTAATTTAAAGCCTTCCTAACCAAGTTTCTCAGGCTAAACACATTGTTACTAGTTCTTGTGAAGTATAACTACATCAATCCACCATCTTCTACGTTAGGATTTTCAAATGGTGGTTATAATACGCAAGGTCCCACAAGAACTTAATGGTGTTCCTGAGAGACAGAGAGAAACTCTCTTTCCACAGAGTTGCATGATACCTCACCTGGAATATATTTGTTTATGCTCTGGGTGACTAAACTGTGGGCCATAGGCAAAGTTGGATTCCTTCCATGCTACTATGATCCTTTTCCATTGTTGTTATTCCCCCAAATTAGGCCAGAAAAGGCCAGAAGGACATGCTAAACCACTTCTTGTGGCACCTGCTCTTTTTCTGTCCACCACAAATCTGTACATTGACCAGTTCTAAGGGAAAAGATCTCTCTTCTTCAATCTTTCTTTCCAATCTTATGTTGCTCCTTTCCAAGTCTATCTCACTTACTCATAGAAAAGTGCTCACACAACCCAGTGGCTGCCTTAAAGGCAAAACACACACACAAGTATTTCCAAGTTGTCTTTGGGATGTTGAGATAGTGGGCATAGCATCGATGGGACTATTTGAGTTTCCTTCCTTCTTCCTTCCTTTCTTCCTTTCCTCCCTCCTTCCTTCCTTCCTTCCTTCCTTCCTTCCTTCCTTCCTCCCTCCATCCTCCTTCTCATCCTCCTCTTTCTCTTCCTCCTTTTCCTTCTTTACTCCCTCTCTCCCTCTTTCTCTCTTCCTCCCTCCCTCCCCCTCCTTCCCCCCATCCCTTTTTTGGCCCATTTGTTTTTGAGGGACATGGGGTGTTCTTTTGATCAGTTCAGTCTCTCTCTTGGCACATGAGTTCTGATTGGCTGAAAGAGTTAGAAGGGGGGGGGGAAATCTTTAATTAAGAAGATAATCTCTTCTTACAACTTTCAGTGGCTCAATTTCTCCAATCCCCTTTGCTTCCACTTCAGGATTGATTGTCTTCCAGTATAGTTGAGGTCTTTTAACTTCTCCATACTCAAGGAGCAGAAGCTAGAATCTCATTTTACATTTGAGTTTGTTTCACCTTCTACCAGTCATTTAATAGTTCAAATTTTATGTTTTGCTTTCACAAAGTTTCTTTTTCTTGTTTTCTTTTTGGAAGACAGATTATGTTTTGGATTGGCTGTTATCCAGGCACCTTGCTCCTTGTATCCCTTTTCCATCTCAGCCACCCTTGGTGAGTAATCAGAGTTTTTTTTGCTTTGCTCTATAGACAGGCTGACAGGAACAATTGTGCAGAATTAAATGTTTTTGTTCTTTGATGCCATTCATCATGAGTCCTTTATTGAGGTCAATATTTTGAAAAATCAAGGAAACTCAAGAGAATTACTTAGAAAGATTGTGGACTTCTCACTTTCAAGATGAACTGTTCACTAATCTGGATAACTTCTTTATTGGAAAGTTTCCAAGATGCAGTATTCACAAAGCTATAAATTCATTTAATCTCTTTTCCATGTATTTGGACAAAAACTTTACTACTACTGTTGTTGTAAGAAGCCATTGAAATCACAGTTTGTTAGATTAATAATTGAATTGTAGGAGGAAGATCAGGCATTATATGTTTCTGCAATTTCATTGCATTTCTTAATCTCAGATTGTCTGGTTTGTGTTTCATAACTTTCTACTTATCATTCTTAGAAGAATGATCCAGATAAACTGAATCATTCTTAGAAGCAGAGAATCAATTCAGTTGATTTTTTGATGTTTTTCCATAACTGTTACAAAAACTATTAATGAGGAATAAAAGCATTTTATTGGAATATTTTTTATTGAAACATTTTTCTGGAAAGGATGTCAAAAAATAAAGAACCACTATATTTAATACTTCATGTATTGACAGTAGTGAGAACTGTATTTGCACAATATAGGAAAAATGAGAACATCCCATCAGATGAAAGCATAATTTGGAAAATATTGGACTGTGTAGAGATGGATAGATTGACATTGAAAATAAAAGAGTACTATTCAGTATGGAATAGGTTTTATCAATGGTTAGATAAAAGAGGTATAAGTTAGATCAAGAAAGATTATGTGCAGATAAAAGAGGAACATTGTCTGTGATTATAAGCATACTAGTATAATGAGCATGATCATAAACAAGCTAATATAACTATAAATATTGCTGCCATCACTATGTATATTATTATCACTATCAGTGTATTTGTTGCTTTTTTAGCAATGCCTGGACAATACACTGTTTTCAAAATATTTATATATAAATAAAAATACTAAAAAAAATAACGAACCGCAATAAAAATAATAAGCAATATATTATCTTTTATTGGGCAATTGTTCACATGTGTAAGTTTTTATAAATAAGTAACAGTGCACTTATCATAAGTAAAATATGTTCATTGACAGAAGTCCTTGATTCTCCCTTCCTATCACTTGATATTGTTTGCTGTCCATCCTTTTAAGGTTTAACTGTCCATTGGGAGAGATCAGTTTATTACAGATTCTGTGGCCAAGCTGTCAGCTCTTTTGATTGATTGATTATATGTCATCAAGTTGGTGACTGTTAAATACTAAACTTTTTTGACAATTTAACAGTGATTTCACCACATACTAAATATAAAAGCATGCAAAACAATCTTTTCATTTTTAATAAGATTCGAGAAATTATGATAAGAGAAACAAGCATCAACCATACGTTTTAAGCTCAGTCCACAGCTCAAGAACGTTTTATGTCAATACACGGGAATCCACCGTACACAGATGCACAACCTTTGTCCAGCTTAAGGAGCATTCTGGCAACAGTGACTTTTCTTTTTCTTATGCCCTTGAAGGATCACTGTAATTTATTCTGTACAGTGCTGTCCTTGAATAAAACTTGGATGTTACAGCTGGAGCAAAATGCAATTCAAAAATTTCCCCAACTGCCTCTGTGGGTGAGGCTGCAGACATGGCTTGGTATACTTGGTACAATAGTAATAGCAACCAGGGATGATTTTTTTACTGATTCAAATCATCCCTACTACCTGGGGCGAGGTGGTTGAATTTCATCCCCTGAGCTACCTACCAGAAGACACATGCTGGAGGAGGGGAATCTGCACAGGCTTCTAGTTGATTTATGGTCTGGTTCAAGGTACTGGTAATTCCTATAAGGTCCCTTCATGACTCAGGTCCTTCACTGTTATAGGATCAGCTCCACTGTGTAGAAGCTACTTATTGGCCACGTGTGAGCTGAAAAGGCATGCTGAAGACACTTCCCCAAAACGATCAGCAGGACTAGAGGGTGAATACACTCCATTTCCATGGCTGCTCCAGCTTGCCCCGTCAAAGCTGGACAGACCCCTCTCTTTCAATGTTTCTGAACTTAGTTAAACTAAGCCTTAGATATAGGCAGGGCACTATATTGGGGGCATTGCCTCTCATGCTGGTTTTTGTGTGATTTTATTGTCTTTATTATGAATTTTTATAGATTGTGTATTTGGAGTTTAAATAATTGTGTGCTTTTGATTAGGATTATGTATGCATTTTATGGTATTATTATATAAATATTGAGGATTACACTTTGGAAGGAGGGAAAGGAATTTTTTAGGGGGAGAAGTGAGGGTGTTAAATCTCTACAAGGCTAAAGACATCAGTTTATACCTGAACTCCTCAAACTGCCAAAATACTAAAGAGTGCCAACATTTTGGATGTCATCTACTTGTTCGGCAGGGCCTCCTATTGTGTACCCCGACCCACAATACTGAAAGAAATCCCTCTTGTGTGGGATAAATAAAAACCTTGTGTTTATACCTGCAAGTTATGCTTTGGAAAGTCAATGAAAAGGTGAATACTAATATTTGGGGAAATTCCACTGCTTCAATTTTTTGCTGCAAACAGCAAAATATATTTGAACTGGTCATGTTTTTCTGGTGAAGAAAAAATGCAGGACTATTTCTCACTCTTAGAACTTAGAACACAGGGGTTTGGAAAGAGCCTTAGAGGGCTTCTAATCCAACCTCCTGCTTGAGCAGGAGACCCTATACTAGTGTTGGTGAACCTTTTCGGCACCAAGTGGGGGAGTGTTGGAAACTGGAAGAGCAGCTCCCTGGTGCATGTGTGCGTGCTGCGAAGATGGCCTTCCAGTTTCTGGCACATGAAGACCAGCTGGCTGGCGTGCATGCACGTGCTGGAACCCAGAAGAGCAACAGGTGACGGCTGGCATGCCCAGAGAGATGGCTCTGTGTGCCACTTCTGGCATGCGTGCCATAGGTTCGCCATCATGGCCCTATACCATTCTGGACAAACGGTAGTCCAATCTCTTCTTGAAAATCTCCAGTGAAGGACCACCCACCATTTCTGGAGGCAAGCCATTCCACTGATTAATAATTCTCATTGTGAGGAAATTTCTCATTAATTATAGGTTGAATCTCTATTTAATAATATTCTACCCAATATTTCTTACCCTAAGTACTTTGGAGAATAAATAAATCCCCTCTTTTCTATGACAACCCCTCAAATACTGGGAGACAAAGATCAAATTCTCCCCTAGCCTTTCTCTTCATTAGACAAGACATAACTAGTTCCTGCAACCATTCATCATATGATTTACTCTCCAGATCTTTGTCGCTCTTCTTTGCAGTCTTTTTAGAACCTCAGTGTCTTTTTTATATTGTGGAGACCAAAACTGGGAGCACTGTTCCAGAGCAGCATAAAGCAGTACATGACCTCTGTTGATGCAGCCTAGGTCCGCATTGGCATTTTTGGCAGCTGCAGCAGTTTGTACCTGCTCTTTGTTCCTGAGGTCCAAATCAGCTGTTCAGGTGTCTCCTGGTCCAGTCTGGAAACCAAGAAATTGTGCTTAATGCCACTTCATAAAGCAGTTTAAATTGCAAGGAAATGACACCTCCAGCTGACATTTGATGTGTTTCATTATCCCATTAGCTAGGCAGTTACCCCCACATCTTCCAGAACCCACAAGCTTATTGAAAGATTAGATTTGCACTGACCCTGGTTGGACAATGGTAATGAATAGTGGCCAGATTTTTCAGGAATGGGTTGCAATTTGTGAAGAAATTTGTACTTGTCTGTCATTCCAAAATGATGGAACAGGATGAGTTTTAGAAGTGCTTCCATTGGCAGTCTTGTATACCTTGTCCATAGTTGATAGCTCCTTCTTTCTGATCATATACAGTGTGGACCTTTTATAGCAGAATAATAAGTTAAGCAGTATTTAAACAACTTAATATTTTGTGGTGGTAGTCGGGGAGGGGGGTATGTCTGTCTGTATGTGTGGAAGGCTGACCAGTCCAACTAACTAGAGCAATACAGTCTGACCTCACCCATTCATTAGTACTGGGATCCATCCTGATAAACTCCATCTAGATTACATATTAATTTTCCAATCTTTGTTACCTGAACAAATAGAAAGGAATGACTCTATTTTAGGATTTACTGCATGTACTGTGGCTATATTGCCACATCAGAAAATAGCTACCATCTAATTTAGTGCCTTCCTTATGTGGATATCTGCCAAATGGAAAACGTTATTCAAATAAAAAGTAAGATAAGAAGTAACTCTAGTTTCTATCCACTCATGCTTGTGATCCCACTTACCTCTTTAGAATAACATTGAACTTTAAAAAATATTTGATTTAGTCAATGCAGATGAGATTTTATTGCTTGTTCATTAACTAATTTGATTGTGTTTGGTTGATTATTATAATCTTTCTCCTCTCTTCCTCATTAAACACTATGCATACTTCTTAAATAATTTCTTGAGATTATGAATTATATGAAAGAATTTGATTCAACATGTGTCAGTGCCCAGGTTAAGTCACGGCTGAAACCTACCCTTCAACAACTGAAATTTACTCAGACAGGCAAAGTCGGATTTTGGTAGCTTAGCTGATAGGAGAACAATGCCACTTCCCTGTGTTGTGAAGAAATGTGTAAACAGCAAGAAACATGTAGATTTTCTCCAAAAATATGGCCTACCAAAAGTTGAATGCTTTTTAGCATTGAACATTATAGCATTATTTTGTAATTTTTCTTCTTTGTGACTGAAGAATATAATACAACTGGTATAATTCAACTACAATTGTTACATCACAATATATACAAAGATATATTCAACAAAATCAAACTAGGAAAAGTATTAAACAATGCAAATAGTATCTCTTTAATAAATGTATCTTTAATCAAAACCTTTAGGAAAAAGGTAGACCTTAAATGAATTCTCCAAGTGCTTCTCTAACATAATCTTATAGATAATGCGTCTAGGAAACTTTTCTCATCAAGATGGGGACCAAATTAATCAGTGGATGAATGTTGTGCTTTTTTTTAAAAAAAATTGTCTTTTAGCAAATTAGCAAATCAATGAAATTTGTAGTCTTTTGGTAGAGAGAGAAAGAATGAAACTTTTCTAATTTTTAATATAGAAATATCTGGTATAGTTAAATGAAATTAGTAAATCTTGAGAAACATTTTAAAATAGGATAATAAGCATTTATAGAATAGTCAGTCTTCAACCATACAATTTCAAGGTGTGATTCTTGTGATTTTATCTGGGTTACCACAATAAATTGTATGCACAATTTACACAGATGCAGTTTTGCTTAAGAGGTTAAAGGTTATCCCTTAAGAAATTTTTAACCAGAATGAGCATCTTCCTCAAATGGTTATTTGATATTGCCAGCAAAAAGCTACCCTCTTCCCCCCAAAATCTGGAATAATAATTTAGTTATATCTCATATTTGTCTCTCAGTGAAAGCTAAACTGGAAAGAATAACTGAGAACTGAGTAGACTTAATTTGGGTCTCTCTAAAACATTAATACTATTACAATATCCTAATGATATTTAAAGTGAATTTTTACAGGAAATAATAATAAAAAAACATAGCGGTTGTAGGATCAAGCCAGTGAGGTTGTTAGCATGTAGTAAATGATTAATGATATCATCATACGTAGAACCCTAGCATAGCAAGGAGTCATGAAAGCCATGGAGTCTAACCCCCCCCAACCCCTTCACTGCAGGAATTTAAATGAAAGCATCTCAGACAGAAGGCTGTCTAGCCCCCACTTGAGCACATCCAGGGAAGGGATGGCCATTGCTTCTCTGAATAATTGATTCCTCTGTGGAACTGCTCTTACAGCAAGGAAACTTTAAATCAGAACTTGCTTTTTATACTTTAAATCCAGCTTGGATCCTTTCTGTGAGACATGTTTCCAGTAATTTAAACAATGTTCAGCAATCCTTTCTCAAGACTAAATATGGCCAGGTGTTTCTCCATAGGTCTTGGTTTCTAGTCCCCAGATCTTTATTATCCTTCCCCAAGCTTCCTCTATTTTCTCTGAATTCCTCTTAAATTATGATGCCCAAAAGTGGGAAAACACTTGGAAGTGGAATGATTACTTCTCAGAATTTGGAATTACTTTTCTGTTGATGAAGCCTAAACTAATATTTTCTTCTTTGATAACTATATATTTTTTTCTGGCACATATTTAGTTTACAATCAATTATAATTCCAAAATAAAGTATTTCATTTATTTTTTAAAAATATTAATAGTAAGTGTGGTTTTCACCCATCCATTCTTTATCTTTTTTCCCTTTAAGTGAAGCACTTCTATCAAGTTTCATTCTATTACTTTCATCCTCTTTTCCCAACCCGTTTAATTTAAAAACTGTCTCCTGGGGTGTTAGTTGGGCCACCATTTTTGTATAATTGCAATTTCCATAAGCCAGTATTGCCTCCAGCTTTTTCATTTAAAACACTAATGAAAATATTGAAGAGTAAAGGACATAGAGTTGATCATTGTGACATTTCTTTATGAGCTGATAGCACTCTTGGGATACAATTTTTGACCTAGTTTGTGTCTACTTCATTAATGGTATATTTAAATTAGGGTATATAATACATATAGTTAGGGTATATAATCCCATCATTTTTTTCAAATGAGATAAAATTAGCTTGGCAAGACTTGCCCCTTACAATTCATAGCTCTTTTTGGTAATTGCCACCTGTTCTTGACAATCTTCTCTGCAATAGAGGAATTCTCCTCAAACCCATGAGAAGAGCAGAACTCTGCTTCCACTTCCTCCCCATGCCTCAAGTAAACCATCAAAAGTTATACTCAGCTCCATTGGTTCATGCTATCTCCTAAGGCAGCAAGTCTAAATCTGCAAAGGAACTGGGTAGGGGGAGATTCTCCCCCCCCCCCATATTCCATGTGGGCACTTTGTGATGTAGAAGCAATGAAAAATCAGCAGAATAGTTTGTGGGGAGGGGAAGCAATGCAGGCAGTGCTGTAGTGGAAGCCCTACAGGCATCCCCCTCCCCATCAGCATTTTCAGCCTATGATCACCACTGGACAGACGCTCCCTAAAGCCCCTGTCCCACTGCACCAACGGATGCAAAGAGGATGTAAAACGTTAAAAAACATTGGAAAACGCTATGCATCCATTGTGTACTCATTGCATATGTGTTTCATACGCTCTATCCTTTGAGCATCCGTCCACTGAGATTTCATCCACGCAAGAAGTTTTGAGCTGCACAAAACTTTGTGAACGGATGAACTTTCCGCTGTGTACGATGTAAATCCGTGACATCCGAGCAACAAACGTTCTATGCCCGTTTATCATCCGTTAAACACCCGCTGTATCCTCTCTGCATCCTCTGGGCATCCTCGCAACTCACATCCATTGCAGCTGAAAACGGAAAGAGGGAGGAAACAAAAGGTACACGGAACGTCTACACAGCATTAGTAGCACGGAAATAGAAAGGATGCGCAGTGAACGGTTTGCATCCTATATACATCCTCTAGGCTTCCTATGAACATTCGTTTAACATCCCCACTACATACTACCCACGCCTGTTCTTTTCCTTTCTTTTCCGTTCTGTTTATGCAAATTTTTGCCACTTTTTGGAGCGGATGACAACGGATGGAGCACCCCCAAAATTTTGCTCGTCCGCTGTGTCCTTTTTACATACGTTTTGCATCCGTCGGCCACTGGGACCTAGCCTTAAGCAAGCCTTCCATATATTAGCATTTTTCCTCTTACACCATCTAAACACCACCTGGTTGTTTCCTAACCCCTGCACCAACTTTAAGATGTGTGGACTTGAACTCCCAGAGTTCCCCAGCCAGCATTCATTCTTTCCATTGCAGAATAACTCTCTGCATTTCTATGGTACTTTATAACATTTTTAGTGGCCTCTTAAGATCATTAACCATCTATTTATTGTATAGCCATACTGTATTACTTTGAGTTCAACATTTTAAAATAGTTACATTTACAAACATAGAATGTTTTTCTGGAACAATTATTCCAAGATCTTTAAGAGATGTCACATACCAAGGAATTCTCCATACAAATTTCTCCATAGAGAATTAAAACTTTGGGAAATACTAAATTATCAAATTATTGGGCTATGTCAATAAACAATGTTATAGACTCTTGCTAATGAACCATGACATATTGTCTATGCGTAATAATTTGTGTTTCTCCTTGTCATAACCTCAGCATATATTAATTTAAGTCTAGTTATTCTTAGGTCAACTATGCTTTTTAATTGCCTAACAGGGCAAATAATGCTGAAGAATTCTGGGAATTGAAGTTCACCCATCTTAAAGTAGATTGAAAAACACCAATTTAGGCTAAGTGCAGGAATCCAAATTGCAGAATCTGATATCTCCACCCTTCACAGAAACATTTGGTGAAAAGAAGCTCCCATCCCATGAGTATCTAGTCCCACTGCTGCATTAATTTTATTATCAGAAAATTTTCTGTAAAATTCACTTACTTTTCTTAAATTCAGAGCTGCTACATTCTAGGAACCAAGACTGCCAACAGATGGGCTTGTAATTATTGACCTCTATCCATCCAGCTTTTGTTCATTAAGGCTTTCACAAAGCACCTTTGAGTTCAAGGGAAAATAGTCACCCGTCCTGATCATCTTTTGCCACATGGAGAATTCTTTGCTGCTACAAAGGACAGCATGGGTCAGGCCAGTCTGCTACAAGGACAGTGAAATAGGTTCTCACTTTTCTAAACTAGCTACCGTAGGATTTCTGAGCTAGCAAAAATTATTATTTTCTGTTACAGAGATTGATTCAATGGAGTAGTTTTCTTTTCCAGATGTTTATTAATATTTACAGCAGAATATATTTTATGTTGCATCCGACTTCTTCCACATAGTCCCAGTATTTAATAACAAGTGTTTGTGATCGTATTGTTGTTTCAGTCATTTTGTTAGAATTTTTAGACTGAGAAAGGACTGGTTGTAAATTTTGAAGGAACTCACTTAGGAACTCAATGAAATACACAATTAGAGGGGTCAAAAATTCTTCATGAAATTGTACCATCTTGTTCTTCCTGTATGAATGTGATTTATGGTCCTGGAGATTTAAACATTTGAAGTAAAGAACTGTTCCTTGGCTGTGTAACTATGAATTATAATCTGCAATTTGTCCTTTCATCCTGCTTTTCTTAATTTTCTGCTCATTTCTTGTTGCTGTTAAGAGACTGAATCAAATAGTTAAATAGCTATGACTTTTCTGTGTTGTGCATTACCATACCTAGTACTCCTCCAATTTTTCATATTACAACCCTGTGAGGTGGATTTGGCTGAGAGAGAATAATTCAATTTTTGTAAATGCAGGCCTGCTTTCAAAAATAAAATATTTTTTTTTTAAATTCAGACATTCATTTCTCAACATTTGGTGAGGCTCTAGACCAGGACAGAGAGATTAGTCACTACAAGTCTTAGCTAATGGGAGGCAATTGTCATGTGTGATGAGATGCAGGAGGGAGATCGCTGCAGGTTGGCCAGGAGGGGTGAAGGAGGGGGATGAGCTGGGACAGTGCAGTGGAATTCCAGACATTCCCTTTGCTGCTCTCCATTGATGAAGCCTTTTCTCCCTTCCAGGTCAGTGAATAATTTCCTGATGACTGGTCCCAAGGTAAGTACATTCCCTTTGATCTCCATTCCTAATTCCAAGAAGCACAAATCATTTGGACCTTTCCTCCTTCCCAGATTTGATAAATATGTGGCTGGATATTTGCAATCTAAACTTGACTTGTAGAAAGCAAAAAAACCTCTACTTTTTAAATTCCTGCTCTAAAGAAGAGAACCCTGTGTTATTATTTAATTTAATTAAATTGTGCACAGGTCTGTGCCATTAATCCTTTAAAGGCAGCAGGCAAATTAGCTTGTAAACTGTAATAGTGAGATTGACTCTCAACTGACATATGTTATGCACAACCCAGAATCTGGCTGCTAATGGTGTTAATTTAATAGAATAATAACAGAATTAGAGTTGGAAGGGACCTTGGAGATCTTCTAATCCAACTAGAAGCAGGAGAGCCCATGTTCTTAAAAGTAAAACTGTTCCTATAAGATATATGTTTTCCCCATAATGAATGCTCCAGATAATTCAGTGTAAATTACTGTGATTAATGTACATGGAATTTGTTCAAAATCACTAGTTACTGTAGGTTGCTCATGGGAGCCTGGTGTTTCCACTATGTGATGTTTATTGGCTGAATTACACTAGACTATCGAACAGTTTTTATTTGGCAGCCTAGTGCTTTCATATCAGTTCTAATATGCTTTGGTTCGTATCTGTAGCCTATTTTAGATCTCTAGCTTCATAAAGCCCCAGGTTCCTGCTTTTTACTTTATTGCATCTTCCTAGCACATTTCAGAGCCAATACAGTACTGTTAAGAAGATTGTAAAATTCTGGCTCTTCAGTGAAATATTTGGTTAAAAATTGACATCTTCTGAATATATTTTGGTCAACTAATAGTTACTTTTTTGAATTCACTACTGTTAAATTTCTGGGAACTCTCTGCTTGGCCTATCATGAGCTACTCCCTGCTTCTTGAGTGTTGGAAGGGCTCATTTTTCTCCCACTCCCTGTCCATTACAAATGTACCTTAAACCAGTGTTTTGCCTTAACATTGTTTTGGAAAAATGGGAATGTTGATCAATTTAGCCATTTACCTGGAAGCTCCTTGTTTTGACCATCCAAGTAGCCTCGGTGGCACAGTGGTTAGAGTGTAGTACTGCAAGCTCCTCCTACTGCAGTTTGGCAGATCGAATCCTATCAGGCTCAGGGTTGACACATTCTTCCTTCCAAGGTGGGTAAAATGAGGACCCCAATTGTTGGAGGCAATATGTTGACTATGTAAACAGCTTTGAGAGGGCTGTAAAACACTATAAAGTGGTATATAAGTCTAATTGCTATTGTTATCTCCCTTTGCAGGCATACCTCATCTACTCTAGCAGTGTTGCAGCTGGTGCACAGAATGGTATTGAGGAATGCAAGTTCCAGTTTGCTTGGGATCGTTGGAACTGTCCTGAGAGAGCTTTGCAACTCTCCAGCCATGGAGGACTTCGCAGTGGTGAGAAAAATGATTGGGGGGACAACTTCCATTACCCATGAACCAATTGCATTTCTATGATGTACACTATGATATTTCTCTGCTAGAATCTGATAAATAAGACTTCCTTATGGAATAAGATGTTGATTGCTACTTGGGTATTATTATATCCTGCAGGTGTGTATTTCCTTTAAATTGCAGGTAATTCTATCCCAAGAAGATATTGCTATGGTCCATAGCCATAATTACTAGTTAAAGAACAAGAAGCCTAAGGCAGAAATAAATTGACAGTCCTCAGACTTAAGAAAAGCGAAGAGTGAAATCCTTTAGAAAATGAGATTTTTTAAAAAAATGTGTTCATGAACAGTCTGGGGACAGGAGAAAACATGGCAGTTGCTGATGGCAGCCAACCATTCTGGATAGAAAGAGTCAACATTGGATTCCAAAGAATTTCCAAAGCTCCTACCCAAACAGGTGACCTGGCCTCAAAATGGGAAGTATAGTTTATTGTAAGTGATGCATGTTGAGCTAGGAGACTGAGCAGTTAACAGGACAGTGGTATACATACATCACCATTTGTTATATGATACAGATAGATTTTTATTCCTCTCTCAGTATTAAAATCTCTTTTAACTAATGAAGTATGAATGCAATTGCCAAAAAAGCCAATGAAATCCTAGGCTACATAAATAGAGGGATAGAGTCAAGAAGTGTTAGTACCATTTTATAATGCCTTGGTAAGACCATACTTAGAATACTGCATCCAGTTTTGGTGGCTATGATATTAAAAAGATGTTGAGATTCTAGAAAGAGTGTAGAGAAGAGCAACACAGATAATTAAAGGGCTGGAGGCTAAAATATATGAAGTAGAATGACTTGCCTTCAGAAGTTGTGGGTGCTCCATCACTTCAACTGAATTGAATTGAATACTTTATTTGGTCAAGTGTGATTAGATACACAAGGAATTTGACTCTGGTGCAGAAACTTTCAGAGTATATGCAAAGCAACAGAACAATGATAATCATAATATAAATAAGAGGGGGAGCAAAGAAGATAAGAGGATAAATAACACTACAGCCATATTACATTAGTAAATAATGGAGGTTTTTAAGAGGAGACTGGAGAGCCATTTTTCTGAAATGGTATAAGTTCTCCTGCTAGAGCAGGGGGTTAGACTAGAACAACTCCAGGGTCCCTTCCAATTTGGTTATTCTGTAACATTGAGTAATTATATTAAGAGTAAATATTGGACTAAACTAGCACTTAACTGAAGGAAGCAATTACAGAATTACAGAACCTAATAAGCATTTGTTGCATTCCTCATAGTTCCGCCACTCCAAAGGGCTTGATGTGGGTAAGGCCCAGAGGTGGTATATTCATCAGATTCTGACCATTTCTGGAGAACTGGTCGGGAAAATTTTGAGTAGTTTGGAAAACTGGCAAATTCCACCTCTGACTGGAGATTTTACAGTATCCTTCCCCTGCCGCACCCACAGAACCGGTAGTAAAAAACCATTGGTAAGGCCTGTTGAGAAGTTAGTTCCTTGCCCACTTCTACCTTCTTTCTATAAGTTATGGCCAATTGTCAGGGAAGGAGCTGGCCAGAAGATTTTCAACTATTTTCTTCTGCCTAAAGCCACTGATATATTTTTCTTTTAATGAACTGGGAAAACCAATTACATGTGAACAGACACTTAATGAGGCCATGGATAATTTAGGAATGGTAAGTTCCTATTTCTTATTTTAGGACAAAATTGTGCAGGATAAGACGAAATGTTAAAAATATGCTTAAAATATTTTCTTCAGTAGCTTTTTAGTTGAGCTGCATGACAGCAGCTTGTGTGCATTAATGGGAGCTAAATTACTGTAAACAACTATTAAGATGCTGCTTTCCCCACAGTTTTATATATTTAACAACATATTTCAGTGAAAATTATTTTCCTGTTAGATGAATCCTGGACTGGACTTTCAACTGAAAACAGAAGCATCTGAGAGACTTACAAAGCTAAGAAAATAATAAATTCTGCTGTTTTCTCCCAAGCTGCAGTTTTTTTGGTTAAGTTGTTGTGTAATTATTTCACAGCTAACCGAGAAACAGCTTTTGTTCATGCAATCAGCTCAGCTGGGGTCATGTACACATTGACACGAAACTGCAGCCTTGGGGACTTTGACAATTGTGGATGTGATGATTCTCGCAATGGACAGTTTGGTAAGAAGTAAACTTAACAGCACATTATCTTTCTATGTAGGGTCTTTCTCCACTCGCCTCTTGCCATACTAAACTTCTTTTTAAGAAATAGAGGTGAGAAGATAGTGATATATTTTAAGCATGGATGACACACTCAAAAGCCTTTAAAAGGACATGTGCAGGCAAAATGTCTCCTATTTGCATGGTACTATTTAGACCTTTTCTGTGATCAGGAATTTGAAAGTAGGTGATATTTATATAGCTATGCAGGTATCTTATCCACATTATCTGCCCTCCTCCTTTCTGGACCTGAAATCACAATTCTTTTTTATGTACTAAAAGCTGCACCTTTTTTTCTCCTATTTACTGGCTTGATTAGTCAAGGTAGGGCACAATGTAGGTCAATAAAGTTATCAGATCGTTGCTCAGATCAAGAGATGTTCTTAAAACTGATTTTTTCCCATTGATTGGCATGGAAAAAGCATAAATGGCTGCATCCTCTTGTTTCCTAGCAAAATGAGTTGAAGTATGCAGAGGAGGAAGAGGAGAAGGAAGGGAACAAATGGGCCAAATTTTACTCAAAGTAGTGCAAAGGTTTTGGAGCAACCTTTCTTAGATTTCATGCAGATTTAAATTTCTAGGGTAAAATTTCAGACATTGGGAAATGAAAAATAGTCAAATGTAAAACTTGGTAGACAGTGAAGAAGGAAAAGGTAAAAAGATACTCTGTTAATGCTTCTCCTTGATGAGAAATGAGAAGAAAAGTAAAAAGGTGTAGGAAATTAAAGACATAATTCTACGCAATTTTTTTAAATCTCTGGAATATAATTGTTAGTCTGGTATACAATAAGACTTTTTCTGGGTAAAATAACTTAGAACTAGTTCATGGATTCATCCCTTAAAATCAAAATCTTCTGTATCTTAAGACTGCATAATTTCAGCATTGCACTACATTTTTTAGATCAGACATCTGAGTAAGAAGAAAAAGGAAGCAAAGTGGATTAGAGCAGGGATTTGGGTCCAGAAGGATGAACATGTGTTCTGAATCTCCTGCCTTGAACTCTGGGCTTCAGATCTGATGCTGTTCTTAGTATACCCACTTGATGGATCCCATCTAACAGTCGGGTGACACATTTGTCTCTGCAGGAGGCCAAGGATGGCTGTGGGGAGGCTGCAGTGACAATGTGGGCTTTGGGGAAGCCATTTCCAAGCAGTTTGTGGATGCCCTTGAAACAGGGCAGGATGCCAGAGCAGCAATGAATCTGCATAACAATGAAGCTGGCCGAAAGGTAATCTCATTTCCATATACTGCAAGGAGAAAAGTCAGGAAAAGCCTGGGGGAGTCAGAGTCTTCAGATGTTCACTATGTATAAATTTTTAATGAAACATTTGGAAGCTGAAATAGCCAATTCTGCGTTATTGGGGAAGTTCACTTACTAAGATTACAGAAAAAGCTTTAAAAAGTGGGGGTGCTCCTGTATGTGGGAATTTGCTTGGAAGACAGAGAGAAGAGATGCTGCCTAGGAACAGTCAGATAAGAGAGTACAGCCTGCAGCTGCCGGGTGGGGGGAGTAATAAGCTGAAACAGATCCTCCCTAAGTTATTGGTCTGTAAAGATGACAAAAGCAGAATTGTACATTCAGACTTGCAATATTCTGCTAATGTTGTTTTTCAATAAAATAGTTTTAACTTATCTGTTCATATTTCCTGTCTGGTCTACTTTGCAAAGTTGACAGTACCAATGTTATTCTGAATGTCCATTCGGGCAGAAAGCCAACATATTTGAAATGCTACAGCGTAGAGTTGAGCAAGTTGACTCTTGATTTGGAAATTCTTTGATTATGCTGATTGAGACATGATTTCCAGCTCTGCCAATCATGAAAGGGGCATTACTCATTCTAATGCAGGAGTGGAATAAAAACCCTTTTTCTTATTAAGTTCTGGGTCACATACCAGAAAAGTCCATCAATGTCTGAACGTTTGCAATGCTTGGAACTTGAACGAGATTTCCTAATTATTTTGTACAGGATTTCATAGGATAACAGAGTTGGAAGGTATCTTGGAGGTCATAACTCATTTCTCTTTCTCTTCTCCACAACTTTCTCTCTTCTCTACAACTTTCTCTTTTCTCTCTCTCTGCCACAGGGCTGATCCTGTCATTAAGTATCATGAAATGGTTCTTCCGTCTTATGTTATTTTGCTCACAATGCAGAGTTCTCCAGAACAGCTTGCCTCCTTGCAGGCATTGATCTCAGGGATCCTATAAGTCAGGGGTGTCAAACTGAGGGTTGCATCAGCATTATAGTTGCCCTCAAAGGGCCAGTTGCATGTAAGACTATCCAATTAGTTCAGGAGTGAACTAATATGTTTCATATTTCCTGAACAATTTTCTTTTAGCATTTTGGAGAACAAATGTTCAAAAATCATATTTACACATGAAGATTTGTGAATATTTAAAAAAAAAATGTGTATGGTACTGTTGGAAGAAATATCCTTCTGGGTTCAGTTCCAAGTGCGGAAAAAGACACTGGAAACATGGAGGCTGTTTAGAAGGTTTAATATCAGGACCACATGGCTTGGAGCTCCAGAGTGAAAAGGAAGAGATCAAGAAAAAAGGGCTGAGGTGCTGAGAGTGCCTGGGTTTTATATCCTCTGTTGGGATTTGAATTGGAGCTTGTATTCTGATTGTTTGTCAGACTCCCATTGGGCCATGCAGGGGCAACTCTGTAGGCTGTCCTGAGTTCCAGGCTTGGTTGAGCCTTGCTGAGTGATTTATGCCCTAAAAAAGGGCTTTTGACAATTGCTATGGCTTTACCTGGAGATTTTTGTTATGTAAAGTATTCTGGCCCAGGCCTTAATGGCCCACCCATTAACAAAGGTGGGGGTGAGTTTCTGCTTCTGAGGTGAGTTTCTGCTTCTGAGTTTCTACTCTTTTTAGAGGAACTATTCTGCCTTTTTAATATTTACTAGGCTATTTCAATTTTCTAGGAGAGGGGTGGGTGCTAACTTCCTATAGTACTTAGAAGCAACAATAGATAAGGTTCTGGTTGAGTCAGCCAGACATTGTGTATCTTATCAACAATAGGTATCTTATGAGTTGTGCATCTCTTTTGTGGCATAAATGTTAAGGTTATATATTTATGCTTTTTCATTTTCTTACCTTTTGTTTATAAGAATAACAGAACATTTTATAAAATTATATAATTCAGCTGTACAAATTGTTTTATCATCACTTTTCATAGTGTGAAAAACAAAAATATTATGAATTTGAGAACTAGAGTAGACACTTTGACCCAAATAGCTGGTGGGACTAGGGCAAAACATACTTGATTAATTATATCTTTTTTTTATTTCTAGTATTTTCCTACAAGTGTCTCCTGAGTGTAGGTCTATTGGTTATGACAGGAATTGACTAACCAGCTTGTTACCCAAGCCTGATGTCCTTTCTTCTCCTCCTTTCTCCACAACAACCTTTTGAGCTGGATTGGGCTGAGACTGAATGACTGGTTCAAATCACCCAGCCAGTTCTCATGTCTAAGGCAGGACTGGAACTCACAGTCTCCAAGTTTCTCGCCTGGTGCCTTAATTTTTTTAAATTTTGATAAAATAAAATTACTTCCCACATGTTTATTAATAGTCATTTGATATTGTAATCTTAATGTATATATATAAAAGTGAAATACCACTCACATATCATCACAAATTCACCAGAACCGTAAAACCTACAAACTTGAAATTTGGCATGTATGTTCCTCTTGGCTTCTAGGTGCTTGCTAAGAAAGGGTTTTTTGAAATGACCACCAGAGCATTAGTATTTTGTATATTATTATTAACATGCTCTGATGCTAAGGAGTTCTACTCCCCTTCCCCACCTGAAAAGAAATCTGTTCCAGGTGCAAAACACAAACAGAGGAGAGGAATTTCAGTTTCAGTTTTAGTTTCACAGCACCAAGCATCTTTAGTACAGAACAGTTGAGCTAAGCCATGCCCAAGCTCCTTGCTTGTCTCGTCCTTGCTCACACAGCAAATTCTGTTTCAGTTTCCAAACAGCCCTCAACTCCCTCACACATTAACAGGACTCTAGCCAGATGGATGATGGTAGGCAGAGGCAGAATTTCCCCCTCCTTATTTTCCTCCACCAAAACCTAACCTGACCACATAATTTTGTAGCGAAGCCCGGGTACTGAGCTAGTGAATAATAATTTGAAACAGCTTTTGAAGGGAAAGATTTAGGTTTCCTCCATGTGTCTAATCAGTATTTTCACAACTACTTCCTAACTGCTGCTATTTGTGGCTTCAGCCAGCTTTAAACAAAAGCTTTATAAATGCAGTTCAAAAAGAAGATATTTTTGTTTTCCATTGTTTCATTATTTGCTTTTATGGTGCTAAAGCAGGGGTGGGATTCTACCAGTTTGTACCGATTCGAATGTCGTTAAGATTCTAACCAGTTGGGAGAACCGGTTGTTGGAAGAAATTACTGGCCTAATCCTATAAGGAAGGCAGGAAGGAAACATTCTGGTGTTGCTTACAGAAACTGCCTCTCCGTTAACCCTTATTACGTTCTTGGCAGGACTAGACTTCCTGTTTCTGGAACTTCTCTGGAGTTTTTTTCCCCCTCCTTTGCTGGTACTTTGCTTGTGTGGAGTGACCATTCAAAGTTACAATGGCACTGAAAAAAGTGACTTATGACCATTTTTCACACTTACAACTGTTGCAGCATCCCCACAATCATGAGAGGCCAGACGAGGAGATGCCTGCCTCGATGTGAGTGATATTGAGTTGGCCACGCCCAGCCAATAACATGACCACCAAGCCATGTTCACCCAGTCACATGACCACTAAGCCACACCCACCAACTAAGCCATGCCCACAGAACCGGTTGTTAAAAATTTGAATCCCAACCCTGTGCTAAAGACTTAAGAACGTGATCACTTTATGGTAGCAATCCTGTGTACCATGTGGAAGATATTCTCCAAGACATTATCTTTTGTAAATGCACATCAACCAAAAGTCTACACCCCACAGGTAGAAAGACCGTCTACCTGAGTGTATAAAAATCCCCTGTGCAAATTTTGTCCCCATCTCCTTAAACCTTCTCCATCATCAGAAGCACCCATCTGCTAATTAAAGCAGCAGTGCTAATCAAACATGAGCTTTGGGCAGGAGACAGGAGAAGGAAACAAAAATATCTCCCTGGGAGTTCTGGTACCATAGACCCAGAGCTCAGAAATTTTAAAAAAGAGGCAAACTAAAAGATAAACAGTTATGAAAAGAAGCGAGATGAAATGAGCAGCAACTGAGAAAACTGGGGTGAGAAAGGTGTGAGGTGGCTGGTTTGTCTGGTGGACTGAGACAGTAGCTTCCCTTTGGGTTTGCAGGCTTCCCAGGCTGGAGGAGAGTGGAGGGGTGGCAGGGCTCCTGTGGACAAGGCTGCTGCTACTGGTGCCGCTGCCAGGGGATGGGAGGCAGATGGCGGGATGGGAGTAGCCTGGCTGTGGGGCCACTCCCACCACCTCCTGTGTGCCACCTAGGGGGAGTGCACGGCTGGGCTGGGGTGGGACAGAGCCAAGGCAGTATCTGCTGTAATTGATGACTGGGATCTGGTGGCCACATAAGGCCACATTCTTAGGGCCCTTAACCTGTGCCTGGGATGGGCTGTTGCCCAGCTAACCAGAGTTACGGCAGTTGCCCTGCTGCTTTGGGAAGCATGCTGGAAAGTGACAGGTCCTCTTTCCACCCAAAATCATGCCAGATTCCCCGTGACCTCTTGCTTCTCACTAATTCACCCACTACCAACACCCTCACTGGTATGTGCAGGTGCTGCTTCTTGCTCAACTGACTATCAACAATTGAAATATTCTCAAATATGCAAGAAATGGGCTTCAATATATAGAATATAAAATAGATGTTTTGAAAAGGACTATTTTAAAGAAATAAAATGAAACAATTATCCAACAAAATCTACTTCCTAGTAACATTGCTTAAAGATGAACTGGTAGCGTGGAAGTGCTGAAACTTCACTCAGAAGGGAAGAAGACTTCATAAATGATTTGATATGGCTAATGGACCACTTCTAGAGCTCAAGCCTTTATTTGTTATATACAGTAGGGCCAGGCAATTCCAGTAAGAGCCTGGTCTCCATTTTGCTGACCCCCATTTCTCTTTGGACATGATTTCATCCATCATGCAGTTTTCAAACTGTGTATAGCAGCAGTCAGCTGCAAAGCAGGGAAAGCCATAAAATCTGAGCAATTTATCATTATTACTTTTTGTACAGTATTTTATGCACATAATAAAATACCATTTGCAATAACTAGCATGACTATGACTTCCTATCATCAAATTGATTTTTTTCTAGAGTTAATGTGATAGGAAGGAATAAATACTTAGTTAATCCAAATAATAGCTTTGAAAACTAATCACTGCATTTAGCCCTTCATTATTTTAATCTGGAGAAAGAAAGAAAGTTGCTCATGTCATTGTAAAAAATTCTGAAAAATCTTTCTGGAAGGAACTGAAAAACATATTTGGAGCCAATTGTTAAGACAGATCTTAGGCAAAATCTCAATTCTCTATATTGAATAGGACATTCTTGTTCCTTAGTTTTGTTGCATGACATCTGCTCTGTTGTTGCCTTACCCTCTAGGCAGTGAAAGGGACTATGAAGAGAACCTGCAAGTGTCATGGGGTTTCGGGCAGCTGCACCACCCAGACCTGCTGGCTGCAACTCCCTGAGTTTCGAGAAGTGGGGACATACCTGAAAGAGAAGTACCACAAAGGACTGAAAGTAGACATACTGAAAGGGGTTGCCAACAGTGCTGCAAGTCGAGGTGCCATAGTGGAAACCTTCAGCTCAATCTCCAAAAAGGAGCTTGTCCACCTGGAAGACTCTCCTGACTACTGCTTGGAGAACAAGACTTTGGGTCTCTTGGGTACAGAAGGTCGGGAGTGTCTGAAGAGAGGCAAGGCCCTGAGTAAGTGGGAGAAACGGAGCTGCCAGCGCCTGTGTGCAGACTGTGGGTTGGCTGTGCAGGAACAGCGAGCAGAAATGGTGTCGAGCTGCAACTGCAAATTCCATTGGTGTTGTGCAGTTCGTTGTGAACAGTGTCGCAAACGTGTCACCAAGTATCACTGTGTCCGCAAGGAGAAGGGAGAGCAGCATGGGGGCAATGTGCCTCCACGCAAGCTCAAGAGGAAGCAGCCTTAGTGCCGACTAACCAACCTTTGCTCTTTCACAACATCTCATATATTACTCACTTCTACTTTGTTTTCCATATTTAGATCTATCTATGAAAAGGAAACCTTCGCCTATCTAGTCTTTAACCCCGCTTTGGAAGACCCCACTGGAAGAAGCTTGCAGATGTTCTGGGAAACATGAACATAATCCCAAGCTGCTAGACTGTTATGGAATGAGTTTGGCTTCAAAGCCAAAGTAAGGATCTGAAAGGATTTAGCCTCTGATTCTGTTGGGAGTGGATTTAGACATTCCTCTCCTTGCAGTCTCTGTGGCAGCTTGAAGGGAAGTATCAAATGAAGCCCACAAGCATTTACCATTCCCTGATCAAAATATGCAAACTGATTGAACAAAAATAAAACCAACCAAGCCACCTTGTCTGAAAATAGACTTCTGAAAGCTGATTGAATCAGCTAGAATAAAAAAAACACCCCACTATATGGATGAATTGAAGAAGTATTTTGAATTGTTGGCAGGAATTCTTGAGCTGTTCTGTTGACAGCTAAGCAAACTTGAAAGCCATTTTGGTAGAGTGGTGAAGACATCATGCTAGAAACTAAGAGACCATGAATTCTAATCTTGCCTTAGGCACAAAGCCAACAGCTGGATGATCTTGGGTGAGTTTTTCTCTTTCAACCCTTAGGAAGGAGCAAACCACTTCTGAAAAGCCTTGCCAAGAAAGTCTCCAACAATTTGACAGTGACTGAAAATAAGAATAAAAAAACGAGAGTAATATATTTTCAAGGGCTTTCTGTGTTAACTAAAATATCAAATTTCTACCTTTTGCAGATTTGTTGACCAGGTTTGAAAAGGCCAACATGCAAAAGTAATGACTCCCAACAACAGCCCTTGTTTATAGAAGGGAAATTGAGCCATGTATCCTGGGTTAACCTCTCAAGGACACTCTGTTCTGATGCTTCCTACTGGACTTGAATGCTTACAATCAGGAACATTCTCGGATCTGCAAATCCAAATCTGTCACTTAAAACAGTTTCCCTTCTTCCATCTAGCTTTGTTTTGGCATCTTACCCCTATAATTGATTGAGAAAATTAAGGTTAGAGTGAATTAAATAATTTTTTATTTGGGATACTTGACTGCATTAAGAGGCTCCTTAGGAGAGAAAGTGTTGCTGAGTTATGAAATTATCCTATTTGTAAATAATACTCGAGCTTATGGTAGGAAGGAAAGGGAAGGAAAAGGCTGCCAAAATGGAATATAATTTTAAGGAAAATTTAACATATTTTTAGAAGAAAAAATGTTGTGAGGGGACATACTGTTTCCTAATTTCAGGCAAAATTTGTTCAGAACCTTTCCATGTGATGGGTTGAAATTTGTTACACATTTTTGCTTATTTGGTTCCAGTAGTTATCAAACTTAAGACAGACAACTATGTCTTCTATTTGTAATCCTTCCAAGTCTTTGAACCTCCCTCTTTCCCTCCCTCCCTCCTTTCTCTTTACAGTGAATATTTGTGAGAGGAACAAGCATTATATTCAGATCCCATTTGGTTGAGTTCACACAACATGCTCAATCAGATTTAGTAAAAACCTAGCAGATGATTCGCACAGCTGCTAAATTGGCCAAAATCATCTTTGATGAAATTGTTTCATGGTTCAGCTTCAATGAATGCAACCCATGTGGTCACTTTATCTTTCAAATTTTGTGTCAGTTCAGTATTCAAGAACCAGATTAGATACATTGCATGAAAGTATCTTCTATCATTGAAAGATAGAAGTTGCTTTCACAGAAGCAGTTATACTTGATCCTCTGACTTTTGATCACTAGCATCTGTGGTGGAGGATGGGTAAGGTTAACATCTGCAAGAAGGCAACTACATGATCCAAACAGTGCCCCTTTTGTACATCTATATGAAAGAAGCTTAGCTTGAAGTGTGAGAACACATTCATCATCTTGCAGGGCAATGATGCCCCTCCCCCATGGAGATGCACATTATTGATTCTGATCCATTTGCAAAAAGACATGACAAACTTGTGTAACGAGGACTGCCCCAAATGATATCACAATGGGAGGAAAATACTATATTAAAGAGAATGTGTTGGGACTACCAGAAGCCTCACTTAAAATGCTTTGCTTCAAGTCACTGGAAAGTGATGAAAGAAGAGAATGAGGAAAAACTAACAGGACATTTGCCAAACAGACAAAATAATAGAGGGGAGATTGGCTGAACAGAATCCCACCCAAATAAGTGGCAAAACATGATGTGATTTTCAATATTTAGCTAATATTTGGTGTATATCCTTGTGATAAAAACTCAAAGAATTTTCCTTGAAAAATTCTTCCTTCCTGGCAGAGATTCTAGGCTTTGGGGGGGGGGGGAAGCTTCTCTTTGATCATCAACAGTGCAGTGCAGTGTAAATAAGGGTTTTAGAGACTCTAGCTGAAAAATGTCAAGATGTCATTTGACCTTCTTAATCAGCTGCTGTCTCAAATATTCTGATTTAGTGATCCCATGACTCACTCTCTCATGCTTCTTCAGGATACCTTGAACATGAGCTAGTGGTTTGCTTGGATTTTCATGAGAATTCTCAGCTAATTCTGGGCTTCTTCAAATAACAATGTTCCTAGTGTTATGTTATAAATACAAATATTAAGAATATGCTTTGCAGTCATGGATCTGAGAGCAAGTATTGTAAACAATACTGTGATGTTGATTTAAAAGTTGTGAACTATTACCATATTTGAGTTGAACCATGTTGGTTCCTATCTCATTTAAATGCTGTGTGTGGCTTGTAAGCAGCATAGGGTCTCACTCTCTATGTTGAACCCCAATCTTACATTAGACCCTATATAGGGAAACTGGGCATCCAGATTGATGTTCTATGTCCAATCTCATTGTTTCAGAATGAAATCCTCATCATGAAAACCTTTCTCAATCACTTCATACTTCTTACAGAATCCTCCACCTTCCATGACATAAAAAAATTAAGATTTTAAAAAACTAAGCACTTTGAAGTTTTATTGCACAGTTCATTGTGGGGCAATACATAATTATTTGGTCCTGTAAATTTATTTTCTTTACTGGAGTCATAAAATAACCCATGGATAAAAGATCTTTACACTCTACCTGTACTGTGTTTCAGTTATCCAAATTTGTTGTGATACATTGGGAATTTTCTGTAGGTTCAGACAGGGAATATCTAGAGCACTATTTCAATTTTTCTTGTTAATTTTCCCAAGAAAATTAGGCATAGCAGTTTTTAAGCCTGTTATAAGAAACAGAACTTAGGACTTAACCAGTAAATAAATTGAAAGTTAATTGGTACTTCTTTTCTAAACATTAAAGTACGTGATAAATTTGCCATGTTCAGCCTTCTACCTCTGAAGTCCAGGCAATCAAAGGCCTCCAGTGGGAGGAGCACAGAGGAACATGAAAGGAATATATTACCAGTAATGTTTATTCTGCAGATATCTGTACTTCTGTGTTTCTCATTTAAGCCTATTTAAAAAGGGTGGTAGGGAAAGAAAATGAAAGGTTGGGAGACTGAGGAATTGAGACTGAAAACTCAAGAGGAGTCAAATAAGTTGCCAATGGCTTTGTCATGCCAGGGAGGAAGAGAGATTTCTGTCTCAAGTACTACATAACTTGACCAATCTTGGGTCCTCTATGTAGCCTTGGCCTGGCGACTGAGTGTTTGCAATGGTGGCCTCTGGGTGACAATTGAGGGATGGTCAAATTCAACTGCTTTGTCAGCAAAGGAGAGGGAGTCACCTTTGTCTTCCTTCTCTGTGCTATGCTTGTTGAATGGCTGAATATAAGGAGCAATAGAAAGATTTGCTTGATAGCCCATTGACTCTTCTGGAAGGGGCATCTGCTTCACCCCATCTGAAGGATATAAAGCAGGAAATGCTGTTTTGAGTATTGAAGAAGAACCAAGGTTATGCTCTGGCTGAGTGAAATGGGGAGCTTCTCAATTCTGCTAAACTATAACACAACACATGCATCTGCAAGAAGTTTGTGTAGTTCCAATTTTGAGCCTGAAATCAAAGCTCCATTATATTATTTCCATATTGTTTTTTTAAAAAAGGCCAATATAGTGGATGGCAAAGTGCAGAACAAGCCTGAAATAAACCAACTAAATCCTTTTTTAATCATAAAACTCACTGGAATGAGTTTTTAAACTCATTTTTAATGAGAAAAAAATAGAAGCCTGAAAGTCCTCTCTTGATCTTCTAATAAATAACAACAATTTAAAATGTCAGACCAACAGAAACTGGTTTCACAGTTCTGCTGCTCTGCCCCATCTCCTCTGGTTTTTCATTTTCTCTTTTAAAACTGGTCAGCATTCCATGACCAAAGAAAGCATCTTTATGCCCGCTTCTGGTTCTGCTTTCTTATTTTTCTTACTTCTGAAAAACTCACAGCTCTTCTGAATACCCTGCAATCAAGACTATTTTGTTTGAATGACCTGGCTATAATCACAAAGGCCAGGGCTTGTAGGAAGGGAACTCATCCTTGGAATAGATCAGGGATAGGAATGATGAAAAATAGGAAGTCTTGGTCCATGGGACTAATTCAGCCTAGAGACCTCATTGTATTCCAGCCATGCCTCCACATTCTTCTTGATGGAAGGAGGGAGTTAAGGGTGGCCAATGAATTCACCCTACATTGGGCTTCATCTTTATTTCTCAAGAGAGAAAGAGGATAGAATTCCTGAGAAACACCCTCCCTTCTACATAGAAAAAGGAATAATATCATAAGATTAATATCCATGTGTATTTCTATGTGGCCTATCAAGGTACTAAGGATCTATTCTCCAGATTTGATATTCATAATAATGTCTTGAAATTCAGTCAAAGGCTTAAGGTGGTATAGGCTGGCAATGGGTTGCCTTTGGCAGCTGGGAGTGATCGTTTCTAATTTTTTTGAGATGGTGAAGCATCTCAAACAGTGTTGTACAGTGATACACATCAGTCCAATTTTTTCTTAGGTTAATGTTATATATTTGCAAGCTGCCCTTTTCTCCCTCTTTCTAGTATATTATATTCTTTCTATATTTTGATTCATGATATTAGTGGATGTTATTTTGTAGCAGTTTTAATGTATTGTTACTGATATTTGTACTCTTCTATTAGTTTAATAAAGGAAATTTAGCACAAAAAGAAAAAAAAACAGAAAAAAGAATGTGATAGATTGTGTCATCTGTCTCTCAAAAATGGCTGCCCAATAATCTAATGAAAGCAATACATGTTTGCCTTTCTGTATTTACCTTTGAATAAAGGCAAAGTGTGATTAAGAAGCTGAATCTTTGAGCAGCTGGCAATTTGGAGGATTTCTTCTTCAAACAACACAACATAAAAAAGGGCAATTAGACCCTGAGGAATTGACCTTCAATTTCTGTGGTATGCACAGAGGTCATTACAAATATTTTTCAGTTTATGATTAAAAATTTCAAAATCTATAACCTAGGAAAAGCCAATGATTGCATTTAAAATGGTGAACTTCTGAGCTTTATAGAGTTTTTTCCTTTTATAAATTGTTATTGCAGTTGTTAGCTTTGCAGTCTAGAAAATTTATCTTTGCCATTTGAAACTATTATGTTCAAACATAGTACTTAAGCCTCAGATATTTCCTTTGTTACCTTAAAATATTTTTGGGCATCTTCTATATCTTCAGTATATTCCAGGTATTGTTTGAATTTATATTTATTGGAAGAAATAAACTCGAGTTGATGTAGATATCACTCTGATTTTATCTTGGGAAATTCTTTGAAGTACTTGATTTGTTTACTTACCCCTTCTGAGATTACTATATTTGAATTTATATGTTGGTTTCCTCCATTTTTTTGTAAATCAGGTTGGTAAATTGTGTAACCATGTTCATTCTTTAAACTTATGATTGTTGAGTGCTGTCTTAAAACATTTGATTTCATTTCCTCTGTTGTGCATCCTCTTTGCCGTATATTATGAAGCACAGAATGTCTGCGTATGATTGCAAAATGATATAAATATGAGAAATTGCATCAATTTTAACAGAAAGCTCCAATTATATTAAAATCATATGTTTCTGGCATAGAAATGCCACAAAGAAGCAGAAAATAGAGTTGATATGAAATAAAACCAAATGATAAATCATGATTCATAGAGATGGAAGGGACCCTTGCAATCAAAAATACAGAAATCAGCATCTCAGACTGCATCTTGGTATCACAGTTCAAGTGCCTTCTGGGAAAATTCTATTTTCTGCACTTTTCAAAATGTGAATAAGTTTATTTCTTATTTACTTATCAAGTTTATTATAATTTTATTTATCAATACAGTTTATGTAATTTGTTTACCACCCATCTTATGGTTCAATCAACCTGGGGGCAACTTCCATGGAGCCTTTCCATGGAAGGCATTTTCAGAATACTGGGCCAATGAGGGAAAAAGGCCTCCAGAGTTTGGACTCTCTAACCTCTCAAAAATGGACAACCAACTGCTTCTGTGATTGAAATTTGATGAACTTCCAGTTGTGACATCGGGACGAGAAGAGGTGACGAAGAGCGGGCTCTGTTCTTCACCCCCTTTTCTTGATGCTAGAGCGACTCTGGGGTACACAAATCCTGAAGAGAATCGTGATGGTGTGAGGAAGCTTGAGGAGCAGAGTGGTGGAGGGTGGCCACCCCCGCGACAAAGAGAAACCCTTTTGAGTCCAGCATGCAAGAGGCTGCCACCCTTGAATGGCGGCTCTGAAGTCCTGACAGCCCAGCTGATGGGGGAAGCTAGACTGGAGACAGGCTGTGGCAAAGATTAGTTTGGATGGTGCAGAGAGTGATTGTGGCGAACAAAGGCAGCTCAGAAGAAAGTTCCATAAACTGCAGAGGGCGAAACAGGCAAGGGAAGGTTGATTGGAGCTCTGGAAGAGCGGCAAACAGGCAGGGGTGAGATCAATCAGAGAGAGAGTGAGGAGCAGCAGACTGCCCAAGAGAGGAGATAGGAGATCCTGACGAACAAAAAAAAGGGAAAAGAATGAAGATCCAGGAAGCCTTTTAGACCTAAAAGAACAAAAGACAGTGATAGTGAAAAGCACCAGTTACTATACTGCAGTTATGGAACTTTGTTAAGGAAGTGATGAACACAAGAGAAGCAGCTGGAATAATGGAGGCGTTCATTGAGGAGAGCAACTATTACTCAGCAACTTGCCTTTAAGATAAGAGAACTGAACTGGTGGAAAGCCATTGTGAGGAGTGTATTATTTGATTAACTACTGGATTACTGACATTTGCTCTGTTTTTTTCTCCTCTTTGATTACAAGGGACTTGAAGATCTACTGAAATAAGTGTTCACATGTACATAAATTTACTAATAGTGTGATATTTAGAAAATTACTTGAAGTATATTTATGGAAGAAAGCTGGATGTTTTTATGTTTTGTTTGTTTTTGTTTGTCCTTAAAAATCAATAAAATTTTAAAAAAATTACTTGATAGAAATTAAGAATAGATAAAATCAGTAAGATTTGATTAGCGCCTCAGAGCCTAAATGTCTATATTAGTTTATATTGTGTTTAATTTAACAGTATCTAATTTATTGGTACTTAATCAATTGTATTTATATTCAGTATATCTACAGTTTACATACATTTACATATATTTATATTAAACACTTAGAATTAATTTTCTATTTAATTAATAAGGGGGATAGTGTTTTCTATTTATTATTTACAGTATATATCTATTTATATACTTACATATTTATATAGTTAAACATATTTATATGTCAGATAAATTGAGTATTCTAAAAATATTAATAGGGGGATAAGTGTTGATTTAAATAGGAAAATTGAAGTTTTAGGAATTAAAATTCTATATATAAAATTCTATATAAAATTCTATATGAAATATAATTGATAAATACTTAATTAATAATCCATATTACTTATATTATTTAATGTTGTTTGAGATTAACATTTTATAGTATTTTAAAAAACAGACTGAAATATTAAAAGGAATGACAAGCATTATCACTATGACGTGAAGACCGGGGGGAACCACACCAACGTCCAACAACCTCAATGAATTAACTTCACCTTGACACAAAAAACAATTGAGGGGATGCTAACAGCAGAGAAACAGAATTTGGCTTCAACATTAACATACAAACTACATTACTTACATTACAGGAATCAATGTTGAAACTCCAGAAACAATGATGAAGAACCATACAGAAATGACAGCTGGTAATAAATGAAGTCAAAGAAGAAATGGGAAAATTAAAAGTGAAATGAAATCAGACATATCTAAATTAGATGAGAAAGTTGGTCGATCAACAGATGAAAATAATAACAAAAGAATTGGAAGATTTCCTGATTCACTTAGAGATGACTGGGCAGTGTTGTATCTTAGATTCCAAAAACCTCATGGAAACCAAGGAAGAAGATCTGAACTGGCATGTGGAAATCTTAGCAGAACATCAGGAAGAGATAAAAAATGAAATACTGAATAAAATGGACAACGTTTACAGGGTGAGCAAAGTTATTCCAGATGACATTAAATTGCCAAAGGAAGTCCACATAAGCTTCACAAGGAAGAAAGGTCTGGGATATGGTATACAGAATAACAAAAGATGAACCGTTATCGACAAGGGAAAGGAGATCAGATACTAAAACAGATCCTGATAAAGTGTGAGGGAGCAGAGATGGGATTATAGATTCTTGGCTGCAAAATTGAACAAGAGGGATATCTATTTTTTGGTGGCTGATTCCAGAAAAGATGCTTATCACATGAGAAAAAAAAGAAAAGTAAAATTGATACCCTAGATAAGGCCCAAGATTACTTATAACACTAGTTGGCCCGGAAGATCAGAGTAGCAAGGAAAAGCTTGAATCAAACACTTCAGAAAAAACAGGAACAACAACAAGAAGAGAGGAAAGAACATCAGAGAACAGAAAAGATAATCAACAACAGGAACAGGAAGACCTAAAAACAACAACTAGACATGAGAGAGATAAGGTTGAGCAGAAGACAAAGAATAGATACAACTAATGAGAATGGGGGAAGAAGTGAAATTACTATTAACATAAATGTTTAAATCAGAACAAAGAGGAAAGAACATTAGCAAAATTAATTAAACAAAAGAGATATAATATGTTTATAAGAGCGACATATCTCAAAAAGTAGATGGAAAACATTTAGAATGACCCAAATTAGGGAAATTATATACTGCCCCAGCAGATTTAAACAAAAAGAAAGGAATAGCTGTATACATCAAAGAGGAACTAAAAATTAATTTTATTTTTGCAAATCTTCAATGAGAAATTTTGATGATGGAAGTGTATAGCCTCAAATCGGTATTATTATTAGTAATCTATGTACTAATGAAAATCAACAAGAATTTTATAAAATATTACATAAGAAATTATTGAATTAGAACAAAGAAATATTGTATCATAGGAGGCTATAATGCAACAGCAGACCACAAAAAAAGATTATAAAGGCAAAAAGAAAAAAGAAAGAAAAGAAGAGAGTAGCCAGAATCATGTCTTGAAATTATTACAGAATTTATTTGATAGATTGTCTGGAAAAAATTGAATCCGGAAAAAAGACAAATTTCTACTCCAATCCACATCAATTGTGGTTATGCATCAATATGGCCTGGATGGCGGAGAAATAGGAGGAGAAATGGAGGATATAGAAATACTACCAAATTCCTGGGCTGACCACAATCCACTCAAAATAAGGTGGAGGGGTAGGAAAAAAACAGACAAGGTGTGACCTTAAATAGCCAAATACTAAAAGATACAGAATTTGTCTGGAAACTTTGAGAAGAATTAACATTATCTTTAAAGAAAATAATAGACAACATACATCGACACAGAACTTATGGGATGCTGCAAAGGCATTTACCATGGATTATAAATCTTACATAGCAAAAAAGAACAAGGAAAGATAGGGCCTCAACAAAATAATCTGCAGGAAACAATTAAAAAATTAGAGATTCAACTAAAAATACACACAAAAATATCAAATTAAAAGAACAGTGACTTTAACTAAATATAAAACTTAATTTAGTGAGGCAGGAAGAAATGGTGATAAATAGATTCAACAAACATTTTTGAACAAGAAAATAAACTAGGAAGATGGCTCTCTTATAGGCTTAAGAAAGAGAGAGAGAAAAAGAGCAATTTATCAACTACACAGTGCGTCCCCAACCTTTTTTGTACCAGGGACCAGTTTCAGCAGAAACACTTTTCAAGGACCAGCAAAATCAATTTTTCCCAATAGTAAAGGGCTTCTTAGTTTTAGCTAATATAAAATATATATTTTAATCACGATTATTCTTCTTTGTGGCCCTGTACAAAATGATCACGGACCCGTACCAGTCCAGGGCCCGGTGGTTGGGGACCCTGAACTACAGAATTGAAAAATGAAGAAATACCAACACACAATAGAAAGAAAGAAAAAGATTGTACACAATACTTCATCGAATCTCGTATAAAAAAGAAAGAGGTAGATGAAGAACAGATAAAGAGAATATTTCGAACGAGAGAAAGGAGGACCGTCATTCTACAGAGCGGAGATTTGAAGGGAAAAACTTAAATCAAAGATATATACCATAGTAGGAATTGAATCATGCCACCATTAATGAAACCAGAAAAGTAATAAAACACCAGGCCGGATATGGGTTCTCCCAAGTGGAATTCTATAAGGTTGATGGAAGAACTAAGGTCACTGATGTTAGACCTATATAATGAAGGTTTGTGAGAAGTCCAGAATTGCCAGATCATGGAGGGATGCCACTTATTTTGCTGATCCGAAGGAGTCCAGATAATTAACTAATCCAAAAATTATAGACCAATATTTCTATTGAACACCCGATTACCAAAATATTTACTACTATAATAGCGAAAATAGATTGAAGAGACATCTGAAATGAATGTATTCATTCAGACCAAAATGTATTTTTACCAGACTTAACAAATTAGGAAATATAAGGATTAGTAATTAGATATTTTGAGAATATTGATGATGAGAAACAAGTATCCCTTGTCTTTTTGGGATGCTGCAGAAACTATTTGACAACTTATGGCAATTCGGCAATTTATGGTACAACAAATTTACAATATGAACCTAAGAAGCTAATTGAGAACATTCTACCCAACAAGGCAATATTATAGAATTTAATGGTGAAAATACCCAGAGCTTAGAAATAATGAAAAGGAGTTAGACAAGGACTAATGTCCTTTTTTCTCCTCTGTTTTTTATATTGTCACTTGAGACCTTATTAAGGTGAAATTCGGCAAAATCCTGGAATAAAAGGGCCGAAGTAGAAAGGGAAGAATTACAAATTGCAAGCTTTCCGGAGGGACGATATTGGTGTTTCTTTATTGAAGAAGCCGATAGAGACAGTAAAGAGAATCATTAACGCGAAACTAGAAAGATAATTGGGTGGAAAAGTGGCGAGGAACTAGAAAGCAACAGTATTTCCTAGGCAATTTTAGGTCTCTCTATTACAAAACTGGATCAAAAATTTAAAAATAACATTATTATGAAGATCTCAATTTGGCTTAATCCATGATAGAAGGCCATGATTCAGTCCCAAATAAATACTAGATTTAAGGTAAAAGATGACAAAAATACAAATACCGTATATACTCGCATTATAAGCCGATCTCAGCGTCTTAGCCGACCCCTTAAAAAACTGCCCCAAAATGAGGAATTTTGCAAAAACTCGCATATAAGCGACCGCCAAATACAGCAATCTGAATGTGTTGTTTGCGGCTTAATAACAAAAGAAGTATCAATATGAATGCACTGATGAAGGTTTCATTATCAAAGCATTTTGGAGGAAACAATATTAAGTTAATTACCCAGGTTATGTAAAGGAAATCTAATGTTGCACATGATGATCCGCAAACACGAAAGTGGTCATGTGAATGACTAACCAATCACGCTGTTTATGATCAGGCGATAGAAAAAGCAAAATGGAGGCCGCCCAGAGTAAAAAAAAAAATGTGGCTTAATTAGACATAATTATGTTGCATTTTATTTGAGGTACAGTTAAAATTAATATTGAAATTGATTGTAGTTTGTCAGAATTAACTTTTTTTAGTGCAGTCTCAATTTTTATGGCTATATGTATGACAATGGTAATATTGATGATATTGTGTGATCTGAGAATTGGCGTCATGTCAGTTCATTTGTGTGAGATCAGATTTATGCGCGTATAAGCCAACCCCCTAATTTGATAAAAAAAAAAAAGAGTTTTAGAAGTCGGCTTATATGCGGGTATATATGGTGTGTATCAGATGCCTGAAAGAAATTTGAAATCGATGCAAGACTCCAAAGACAAGGGATACATATTGACTAGTGGGCATTTCTTCAGTTGCCAAATAGGTACAAAAAAGACATAAATATTTTGGAATATATTTGAAACCACAACAGTTAATAACATCTTAATAGGCCCAGACAAAAAAAACATTACAAAAATTTATAAGTATTCCTTGGAGATAGAAATGGAAGAAGAGACTGTTAAAGGATGCATTATAGCCTGAGCCCAAAAATATGGTCATAACATAAATTGACAGAATGGGAAAGCATGTGGAATCGAAATTATAAATTAATGAAATTGGCTGCGTATAAAGAGAATGCTTTACAAATGTTTTACAGGTGGGATCTGCCTCCTTTGAATTAGCGAAAATGTATTCCAACATAAATCCGGCGATGTGAATCGTTTTGGAGTGAAAAAAAAAAAAAAAAAGGTACATTCTACCACATGTGGTGGTCCTGTCCGGAGACCCAAAAATATTGGTTAAAAATTAAATGGTTGCAAGAGATTCTTAATGAACCAATAGAACTAGAACTAGAACCAGAACTATTTTTATTGGGGATATTCAAAAAGAAATATGGGAGAAATATAAAATATATAGTCCTACATATTCTAACTGCAGCCAGAATTGCTTACACCCAGTGCTGGAAACATACATGTATACCACCAGATGAACTGATCATTCAAAAAATAATGACTTGTGCTGAGATGGATAAATTAACTCTGATGTTACAAAAGAAAGAGAAGACCTAGTATTATAAGATTTGGGAAAAAGGGTATGACTGGACTGAGCAAAGATAGACAAATGGATGATAAAAAAAAATGATAAGCAACAGATAAACTAATGTTTACATTTGCATAAATTGAATATATTTGTAAATAATCCACAAAATAGTAGTATAAGATGAATGCCACAAACTGTTGAAGTTAAGATATTTGTATTCTGTTTTTTTAAGTTACAAAAGACTAATAAAGTTTATTTTAAAAAAATTGATTCAGCATGCTGTGAAAATTACTCAGCATGCTGTGAAAATTACTCAGAGGATTCTTATATCAGGGGTGAGCACAGCACCTCTCAGCTATAATAGCATGGTGGTGTGGTTGCTTTAAGAATTGCATTAAATTAAGTCAAGGCTTAACATCAGTGGCAAGTTTCTTGAGGCCTGAAAAATGACTGGCTACTTTAGTGGGTAAATGAGGGGTACTGAATTCAAGGATGAATTAAAATACTTCTAAATCATTTTCAATGTGTGAAAATCCGATTATACAAGATTGTCATGAAATGTAATAAGAGTGAGGTCAATGCTTACAGCCCTCAATCTAAACTGTAGTGGACAAATTCATGTGGCTATAACTGGCATCAGAGATTTCTGAGAATGTGACCAATGTTTAATTGGTTATATTCATTCCTGTTGCATCCTTTCTGCTTCTCAGATCTAACATTTCTCAGGCCAAGAGACCTCCTTCATATGAGACCATGCTATACATTTCAGAACAGTATGACAAGCTAATCACATAGAAGGATGCAGATAAGAAATTTAGCACATGATAAGGCTGCCAGATCTAAGCTTCAAAACCTGGACAAGCACTGCAAAAAAGACAGTTATAATTTTATGCTGCACTCATACCCCATCCCCCAAATCAAGGAAATAATAATTCCACTCTATTCTGCTTTGATCAGTTTCTGCTGCCTAGTTCTGGTATTTGACTTCAAGGAAGTTTCTGACAAACTGGTTGCAAAGGGAGACATTGAGGATGAGAGTAAGGAAGCATTGAGAAAAGACAACTGTAGGGAGAATATGATAGCTGCACCCAGTCCTGACAAGGTGTAGAACAACAACAGCAGCAACAACAAAAAGATGTTCTTATAGTCCCAGAACTCAAAATAATAGAACAGTTACAGGGTGCTAATGGATTGTGATTAATGGCAATAAAGCTCACAAATGAAAGCAAATATACCTGTCCCAAGATAATGTTGGCAGGATCCATTCACCGGGACCAGAGGTTAAGTCTTCTAAGCTTTTGGCCCATCCTCAGGAAACTCCTCTCTAACAGAGTGTGTGACACATGAGCCTGAAAGCTTGGAAGACCAAACTTCTGCTACTGGTGACTGACACAGATTGGATCCTGCAACAATAAAATTCTTCCAAATGGTAAAATGTCAGTATCAGTGACTCATACACAGGACTGTCTGCAAGGTATGACAAAAAATCCAAAGGTACAGCTAGTATGGTGCAATTGAAGCTCTACCCCTTTTTTAAATGTGTGACCCATGCAGAGCGGCTCCCCTTCCCCCCCTCCCCCCGAGATTTAGTAGGCTTCTCTTTTCTGGGTATGTTTAAGTGGAGGCTGGTCAGTCACCCTTTGGATGCTTTAATGTGGATTCTTGCAATGAGCAGAAAGTTGCTGGCTTGCATAACAGTAAACTTTGTTTCTGAGGTTCCAACCTGAAAAAATACTGGCTTAGGGATGAACTTTATTCAGCAATTTTGAAAGTCCTTTTCTTGAAGTTAATTGGGGAGCTATAGCAGAGAGAAGGGGAAGTCCAACTGACAGATGCCTGCAGACTATAGAATTGCCTTGATGTTTCTGGATGCTCCAATAAAGATCTTATCTGGGCTGCAGGTGACTTGCACTGAAAAATGTCTCTTGTGACTGGTCCTTAAATTTCCAAAGTTGCAGCATTTTCAAGGCCCTTTGATAAAATAATTTGCGCATTTGGCAATCAATACACATTTACAATAGCTACAGCATCCCAGGACCATATGAATCCCCATTTATGACCTCCCCTGCTTCCAACAAGCAAAATCAATAGTGAAAGCCAGGATTCCATTATACTGCATGATTCAGTTAACAACTGGAGTGATTCGTTTAACAATCATAGAAAAAAGGTTGTAAAATCAACTGTGACTCACTTAAGAACTACCTTGTTTAGCAATAGAAATTCTGGTCCCAATTGTGGTTGATCACTTGTATATCGTAATGAATGTAATAGTAGAGTTTTGAAAATTGCCTTGTGGTCCAGCACCCAAAAATTATATGAAGGGAAAGCCAGCAGGATCTGATTCCATGGCATCCAGGGTTCCTTTCAACTTGAGGATCTTGTGATGGGAAGATCATAAGAAGTCTTTTCTTCCACATGAGCTATTTTCAGCTAGAAGCCTAATTTGGAGTTATGGTCTGAGAGATTCACATTCTAAATTTCTGGCCAGCAGAAAAACAATAGGCACATAATACTCTATGATATGGCTCCATTCAGATGCTCAGATGCAAAAGGGGTGGTTGCTACCTGTGTCTTCCATCTATGTGGGGAAGAGCCCTGGCTCAGCAATGCTTCACCTTGCCCAGTGAACAGGTCTTAAGTGACAAGTCCAACTAAAAATAAGCGAAATAGCAATACATTAAGAAAGGTCCCAAATATTAGACACAGCCATAGCTACTTGTTAACCATGTGCTTCTCATTCCCAAACCAGCACTTCCTCTTTTCCTCATTACTGAGTTATCAAAAGCCCAACTCTGCCCTGAGCAGAAAATCAGTTTCTTGCATGTTCTTCCTCTGAAATCCTGCTTCTCCCTTTCCCTTTCATGAGGCTAGTTCCTAGCTGGGCAAAGAGAAGCAAAAGGAACACGAGAGCATCACCCTCTTCAGAAAGCAAGGAGAGGTGAGCCCCGGACCAGTGTGGCCTCTCCTTTCAGGGCCAGTATTCTTTTCCACACCATTGTGGCCTCAGGCCCATTCATACAGTGCCATCTGCTGGTAAGGGGCAACCTGTCCCCTCCCAACTAATGTCAGAGGGATGAGATTCAGCAGGGCAGCCCTTTCCCTCTTCCCTAAACCTGAGCAGAATAGCTGCACCCCAGGTTGACCCTCGCAGCAGGCTGGGGCCAGCCCAGGGTCACCTGGAGCAACAACTTTCCCAGTGGCCAAGGCAGTGGTCCATTGTGCTCTCATATTGGTTGTTTCCACGTATTCATCGCTTAATGAAGGTGGATTCCTCTCAGGAGAAATATTTACGTTGGCCTCCCCAGGTGGCCATGCTCATACCCAGCAACACAAAACCAGCTGCTCCCAATCAAAACCTCTTTAACTGGCTTTGAGGAGTGAGAGAGAGAGAGAGAGGAGAGAGACAACCAAGAGTCTTTCCCCTCCCCTCAGTGTAGTTGATGGAAAGTCCATTTCTCATGCTAATCCCCCCCTCGGCCTTTCTTCACAACACCTTCTCCAAAAGTGTTTGGGAAAAGTCCTTGTGGCAAGTACACAGCGTCCTGCTGTTTGGATTCTTCCTTGTTTAGTCCTGTGGGTCTCTCACTCCAGCAGGGCCATTTATAAGAGGGAAGGAATTAAACAAAGCCTTGGGAGTTCATCAACCTCCCACTGAAATTCACAGCTGCTGAATAAACTAATCCCCTCTTCAGGGCTTTCTTTCTTTCAATGGGCTCTCGCTTCAAAGACACTTTGGGAAAGGACTTTGCAGGAACTCACACTGTTCCCTCAATAGAAGTTAGTGCAAGTATTGTGCCCGGAGCAAGTGCCTTTACAAACACAAATGGTTGAACAATTCAGCCCCTTCTGCCTTTATCCAGCTGAAAAGCCTCAATCTACTCTTAAGACATCATCTTATTTTCAGACACTGTTGAGTATGAGGATCTGCTCACATCCCCAGCTGGCTTAACTGAGGCAGAGACACCCATACCACCCTTGGGCTACATAGTGAGAGCCCACTATTACAAGCAGAAGGGAGGTCCATGAGCTTCTAGCTATAAGCTGGCAGCAATACTTCAATGTGAGAGTGGAGTACAGTCACTCCAGGCTGGGCATTATTTGGTTCTTGATTATTCCCCTCCCTTTCCATATTGATAGGAATTGATTTCTGGAGTCCTACTGATTACAGGAAAGTCTCTGTGTGAGGACTTGGAGGTGTCCCCTTGACTGAGAATGGAGATACAGTGTGGTTGTAATGCATCTGTGTAAAAGGAGCTTGGAAAGATGTGAACATGCACCTGTTTATGTGCAGGTATTTGAAGAATAGAAATTTCTGTAAAAGGGAGGGGACTTTGGGGTATTGAATAGAAACAGGAAATTGAGAACAGAGATGGGCAACTTCAAGCACTTCCTTTAATGCTTTTCTTACCCAAACTGTCATGCCCATGTTCTTAGAAGAAGGCCAAGATTTATGCCAGTGCCCTTCTCAAAATCTGAGGGGGCATTATTTCTTCTCCTCCCTCCCCATCCTGCAGATCAGTCCTTGTAGCCATGAGGAGTACAGTTCAGTAATCTCAGTGAAAATATATTTTCACAGCAGAAAATATATTGCAATATAGACACTTCAAGAACAGTGTTATTCTCAAGAACATAATATTTTAATATTACGACTATAATATACAAGAGTAGATCACAGCATCCCAAAAACCATGGCAAAAGAGCTCTTAAGCCCCAAAATGTAACATTTTAACACAACTATAATCTGTGATACTGCCACATGATGAAACTGAAAGGGAAAAAAACTCAATTAAGTTTCCCCTGCAGTGGCTTTGTCTAATTTACATTGCTGCTGAAAAACTAAAAACCAGCCATCAGCTGACATAGGAACAATTTATAAGCCATCTGGGAACACTAATCCTTCTATCTGGATGCCAGGATACAGAGGACAAACACGGGATACCTTTGAGACAAGTCATCCACTTGTGGTGGGCTCACATTCCTCCACAGAGGCCACTTTCTTTAGCCAAAACTCCTTATTAACATCTACCTCAAAGCAGCCAATTGACTCTTTTCAAATGCCTATTCAATCTCCTTGCTATCATGAAGTAAATTGCAGGCTGGGTAGGATACTCAAAAGACCAATCCTTTTTTTGAGCATTTTTCAAAATACGGAGACTGGGACCACATCTGATTTAGAATTGGATGGATTTGGGGTTAATTCAAGTCTGGCAATTCAAAGCAAGACAGGCGGGAGACTCAAAGGTGGATAAGCAATCCTGGCTAGTACAATTCTATAGCTGAAACATGCTCCTTTGCAATGTTTAATTGGAATTAACTTCTCAGCAAAATCTCAAATTATCTATTTTATCATCACTTTCTATCTCTCTCATCATCTATCTAATCATCCATCCATACACATACATAGTCACATACCCTTTTTAGGACACATGCCCAAGTTGAATACAACTAGGAGAACATAAAAATATATGGTAAAATGTGTTGATATCTATCAATCACCAAAGGGGGCTTATGTGCTGTAATGAAGCCAATCACTCTATTTGGTGATTTGATAATTATGAGGAATTGTTAGAGCCTTTATATATAATGGAAACAAAGATCCTAAGAAGCAACTTAGCAGGTTTTTTTTTTAAAAGAGTTGGCTATGAGCTTGGATTTATAGCTATGGAGAAATCTGAAACTTGGGTTCAATCTTGTCCTTATGGCACTAGTGCCCTACCTAGCCTAACCTTTGGCTCTCTTTGATAAAAATTGCCAGGAAGGCCTGCTTAGTGTCCTTACAAGCATTCCCAACTGTCAATCCAAGTAGACATGACATCATGGAAAGACACGATTACAACTTTTTCAAAATTGGCAGTTGCATTAGCAAATCAATGGGTGTTTAATGCTGAATGATTGCTAACTTCCAGGGAAATGGGGTGGTGGTGTTTTTCTTAGGTGCTCTTCCCAGTTACCTTCCCGACTAAATTTTTATTTGTTTTCCCTGTTGATTACTTAATGTCCTGAATTGAATCTACTCCTTGTTTCTTTCACTATCTTCATTAATCTCTTTTCCATATCCAATCACCAATTCCCAACTCTCATTGCTATTCCCTTCATTGTCGGAACAGAGAACGTTCTTCTTTAGTGCTGATTTCTCACAATCAAAGCCAAAATTAGCCCAGTGCAGGGCATATTTAGCTTCAATGATTTATACTGGTTCTGGATTTTGTTATAAGCAGGTCTCCTTTAGTCCTCTGGCAAAAGTGATGGTTGATCAGCTTGCCCTGAAGTGAAAGAACAAGAGAATTTCTTTTTTCTTTTTTAATTTTTATTGGTTTTTAAAACAAACATAAACAAACAAAACATAAAAACATCAAGTCATCTTCCATATATTATACACTTACAGTGTGCCGGTTGGTTTACAAATTGTTTTTTTGCTTCCATTTCATAGTCTTCAATTACAATTACATTGTACATGATCTCGTATTTTCAATCCAATATTAAATATATTAATGTTATTAATCATTTGATTTATACTTTTATTCATTCATGTTTTAATGAAATAATCATAATTTACTTAATTTGTTTTATGAAGTTCATATATCATCCCAAATCTTGTCCTAAAATCATTTGTAGATATAAGAAGAAAAGAATACATCTTTTCTTAAAGAATCTACATATTTCATTATTATATTAATTGTCTACCCATTGATAGAATAAGATCCCAATTTTATAAAAATTGTTTATCATCTTCTTCTCTAATTCAAATGTCAATCTACTTCATTTCAGCACATTTCCAATATTTTCTTAATTATTTCCTCCTATGATGTGTTTTCTCATTTTTCCAGTTTTTAGCAAATATAATCCTAGCCGCTGTTAATACATTTAAAAATCAGTATTTCAAGTCTTTACTATATATTTCAGGTAAAATTCCCAGTAAAAATATGCTCTGGTTTCAAATCTATATGCTTTTTTTGTCATTTTTTTCCAACCACGTGTGAATTTTAGTCCAATATTTTTTAGCATCCGCACATGTCCCACTAGCACACATATGGTAATATGAGCCAGGTGTCTAATTAACATTCCAAACACTTTTCAGACCTTGGTAGTTCTTGAACATTTCTTGCCTATTCTTGTTGGGGAAAATGCCACCCTGCTAAAAGATCTTATAACAAAGTTTTCTTTATATGCTGTTGACATTTGTCATTTTAAATAATTCTTTGAGACCACAGTTATTGCCATTTCTCCTAGATCAATCCATATTCCAAAATTCTTCCCCCAAGCAATCATAGTTTTCTTTCACTTGTCTCCTCTTCTCATTTTAATTTCTCGTATAATATCATACCAATTTTTAATTCACCTATTTTTCATCCAGTAACCTGCTCCAAAATCGTTTATCTGTCAGTCAGTTTATCAAGAAAAACCTTCTGTTTTTAGAATCTTTATTCCTTCCGCATATTAAAAACAATTGATCTTTATACCTTGTTCTCTAGTTTTTGTGCATAGATTTAAGTTCACCCTCTTTTCCATTCAACTATTCTGACCATATCTAACTGTTGTTCTTTTTGTATATTATAGGGATAAGAAAATCTTCAATAGTCGAAAGCTAGACTGGAATTTTTCAAATAAACATTGTCTTTTAATCTCTCACCCAATTTAACCACAGAGACTCCCATATATGAATGTCTTCTAAAAAACCCTGTGTTTTATTACCGTTTTGCCATAAAAAAAGCATGCCACCCAACAACAGATCATGTCCTTCTAATCTCACAATCATGTATTTCTTAAATATTATCCTTCCTTAACCACAATCAAATTTGTAGCTTTTGTAAACAACTCTTCCCAAAATTAGCAAAACCAACTCCCTCCTCTTATTCTAGCATCTTTCAAAGTTTTAACTTTTTCTCAGGCTTTCTTACCTTGCCATATATTTTTCAATCACAAAATTTTTATTTAATCTTCAAAGTAATCTTTCCAAGCCAATTTGCGAATGTCTGCGAACAAATATAAAATTCTGGGTAATATATTCATCTTAAATTGTTGAATATTCTCCCAATAATGACAGTTTGTAATTTTCCCATTTCAGCCAAATCTAGGCCTCTATCTGCTGTTTAAGGTTTTGATATAATTATTCTCCTTTTAGTGCGTACTGCTCTTGCTGTTCAAATTATATTCCCCAGATACTTGATCTATTTTCAATAGATCTGCCAGTTCTTCCTTTTGTCTTGATAAGCATATTCTTTTGGTCAGGATCTTTGTTTTATCTTTTATTTTATTTCAAGCCAGCCACCTGTTCCATATGTCTCTATCTTTCTATCAATTTTGATTGATGCGTTTCTAGTGGGTCTTCTAAAATGCAAAACCCAGATCATGCTTCCTTTTTAATTTTCATTCCTTTTATACTTCTTTTCTTCATTCTAATATTTCTGTTTAGCACCTCCAGAGTTAACACAAAACAACAGAGGTGATATGTGGGCACGCCTTTGTGTTGTTCCTTTTTCTTATATCAAATAGAGTCTGTCAGTTCTCTCTATCAATAACTTGCTGTTTGCTTTATGATATTATAGCTTTTCTATTTTTGCCATGAATAAATTTTTTAGCAAAGCCCATCTGTTCCAGCAATAATCAACATGACATCGCCCAATTTACTAACAATTATCAGATGCCTTCTGTGCAATTTAAAAATATCAAAGCATTTGTTTTTTTTCAGGCATGTGCCTCGTATATCCATAAGTGCTCAAGTATTTTACTCTCAATATTGTCTTTAATTTTGTCTCTTTGGCAGGAAATCCCCTATTTTTGATCAAGGATTGGAATAAAAATTGTTTAAGTTATTTTTTAAGCTCTTTCTGCGCAATATTGAAAGCCAAAGAAATTTTATAATCTGGCCATTTAGTAAGGAAATAGGTCTATAAGTTTTGATTTGTAGATAGGAAATCGGCCTCCTCTTTTGGAACATAGTGTTAATATAAGTATTCTGACCCATGATTTAAGTGTAATCTCTTCTTTAACATAACTCAATTCAATAACTTCTACAATTGGAAGTCAACCGATTCGTTGTAATGTTTTGTAAAAATTCCGCCTGGAAGTCCAGTCTGGCCCTGGTGCCTTTTCTCATTATTTTGCTTCATTGAGAGTGCCTTCAGTTAATTCCATCATGTTATATTGCTTTACTAACATTGTTATCAACTCCTTTGTAGGTATACTGGGGGTTGATTAGCATTCTGTAGATTACTGTTTAACTCTTTCCTCAATAGCAAGTATTTATCTTGTGTGTTTATTAGTTTCCCATAATAGTGCTTAGGTTTATTATTTCCTTCTTTACTCTTTACAAGCAAAGCCTTTGCCTTGGATCAATGCTGTTACATTTGCAATATTTTTCTTGATTCTTTTCTCCTTCTCTCATTTATATGCTTAACCCAAATCTACCTGAATTTATTTGCACATCTTCAAAGTCGCTCTTTTTAGCGACCGCACCTAATACTTTTGTGTGGCTAGCTCTTCTCTATTTCTATTAACGACCATTTTATGGTTTAATTATAATCCTAGTTTTTCTTAAACCCTTTTTTTCGGTGGGTAAAATCCCCATTTTTCCCGTGGGGCATTTTATCTGGTTAACCTCTTTTCAAGTCCTTTATACTCATCCCTCTAATGCCTACAGGCTAATCCTTTCATAGTATTTTACTTTTTTCCTTGCTAATACGTCTGTTGTCAAGCACTCTGGCTATGCCCTTCAATTGTATCCCAATATGTTCTGGATATGATTGTATGCTTCTTTTTGGTTTTCTCCTAAAGAAAAAAAGCCAGTTCTTTTCTCCATCCATATTATGTCTTTTTTCCTTTTAAAATATATTATTTTTACGTCCATGCCTAGATCTTCTTTGTCCTTTTCCATTTAATTGTCATGTGGAATTGTGATCTGCCCAAGCCTACTTGTTTCAATATTTATTTTTTCTTGGCATATTAGTTTAATTCTGCTTGACGATCCATATCATATCTATTCCTGGAACCATGATAAATGTCTATTTGAATGTAGAAGGTGTAATTGTTTTGTATATTAACATTTCTTGTCTCCTCCATGATCTTTTTAAGTCCTATTTCATGCTACCCATTTTAAAAAAAGAAATTTTAGGGAGGGTCTCTGCTGTATTGCTTTATTGTCTTTCTGTGCTCTGTATAGTCCCAGTTTATTGTCTACAATTTCTATTAAAATCGTTCATCATAACTATATTAGCATACAGTCCAGTTTCAATTATTTTCATATGTAATTTTTAATAAAATTCTTCATTGATTGTCAATTCGGGGCAATAGAATTGCAATCAAGGAGTGTTTTCGCTGTTATTGTTCCATTATGTTTCACCAGCCTATAATGCAAATCTTCCATTGTCATCGGTATAGAATCAAATTTAAGCTGGAATAATATCCTTTAAGCTTTATAAAACACTCTCTTTTCTTGCTATTGTGTCAAGGAAGTGAAAATATTTCACCCTAATTTTTGGCTGTATCAACAGCTTGTTCATATTACTTTTTAATATGCTTTCTTGTAGGCAGTTTAAAATCAAAATGTTAATTTATGGAAGGTTTTTCTTCTTTTAACAGCTGAGTTTAAGTCCATTATATTAATTGTAATCAATTTTTTCTCCTCCATGTTTATATATTTGAGTTAGGTTTAACAGTTTCTAGTAAGATCTTGGTTTCACTTTGTTCTTATGGCTTCCTCCTTTCCACTTACTGCACTCTTCTTCTTTTTCAGTGGTCATTGGCAAGTCTCTTTGGAATTCAATTCGTGACGATTTCTTTTTTCTGCCTCTTCCTCTTCCCTCTTGAAAAATTCTGTAGAAAATGATATCAGCTGTTTCTTCATTGAAGCCAAATTCTATATCTCCCTGTTCTTGCCACACCTGAACATTAAACATTCTGCGGATCAGACCAATCTGTAATTCACCTCATTTTTAAGAGCATTTTGGGTCAGGAATCGGTATTCTCTTCTCAATCTCTCTTCACCCTTTTTTAGCTACTTGTTTTCAAGACCACAACCTCCTTGTCTTTGCTGTATTTCAATGTTTTCTCTCTTTGCCACTTGACAATATTTGCATTTGATGGCTTTTCTTTGCTTAAATCTGATGTCGGACTTCTCTTTGGTAAGACTATTTCTCATTGCAATATCTGTGAAGATTATAGACCACATTCTATCCATCCAATCAATGTTTTCTCTTTCAGTTATTTCCCAAAAGCTTCGAGCCAATATTTCCTATCATGAATCTCAGCTAGATTTTCCTTGGTTTCTTCCCTCTATGTGTTTTGGAATCTAAGAATAAAATTCTGATCTGTCCATCTCCCCCATTTTAGCATAACCCACTTTATCTTGTTCACAACCACAGTTAATCTGTTATTCAATATCTCCAAATCTTCTGTATCTCTTTATCTTCTTTTTTCAATTTTTAGTAGTCTCTCATCAATACTTCCATCGATCAGTTTGTTGGATGTTCTCCGACACTTTTTTCCTCGGTTTTTTCCCCGTTCTGTTGTTCAGTGTTCTCTATTCTTTTGTTCAACAGTTCTCTATTCTTTCTTTTCAGTATTCCTCTGATCTTGTTTGAATGTTTTGAAATTCCTTGCATAAATTATCTGCAGGGTCCTTTTTCTTTTTCGTTGTTCTTGTTCTTTCTCATTGCCATTAACTATGTGTTGTCCTTGAAGTGTCTCCAACAATGCGTGGAGAGGAAGAAGTAGAAGTTGAACGAACAACACGGAGCCTGTTAAATTTCCTACTTTATTTCGAGCAATTCAAAAATCTTTCAGGTTCTTCTAGACCTATAATCCAATTGGTGAAACCGACATCACAATTTCCAAATGAATAATAGTAGGGGAAAGCCAAATAGTAATAATAAATAAAAACAGAAAAAAAGATTTCTTTAGTTCTTGCTATACCTTAATCTTATTCAATGTGGTTAGATAGCGCAGTTAAAAATTCAAAACATGGAAGGGAAGGACCATAACAACACACAGAAAAAAGAAGAGTTTTAAAATACTAAAAAAAGGTGGAAAAGTGAAAATAAAAAGCTAAAAAGAGAAAGGGGAAAATTTTCAGGTTCTTCACACCTTAATCCAATTAGGCAAGTCATCAAATATCTAAAAGGATGTATAAGAAAAAAAAAAGAAGGCCCAGAAAAATAAACCAAAAGAAAAAAAGAAAAAAAACCAGTATAGGAAGGTAGATGGAAAGACAAAAATACCAGGCAAAAGGGGGAGGAAAAAAAAAGAAAAAAAAAGACTACTCCACTTGAAAAGAAAGGAAAAAAATTCTTAATACTAAGCTTTTCCTTTCTAATAAAGAGCAAGCCATAAAAATTTAACTTCAAAGACAAAAAAACAAAAAACAAAAAAAAGACAAAGCTTCCAAAGGGCCAAAAATCCAAATAGCTATTACAAAAAGTTATAATGTTGATGAGGAGGGTAGCCGCAGCTTTATGAAAAATCAAAAGAGCACACTCACTTTGTTTTAATTTATCTCTACAGCTCTTGTTCATAGACTCTCTCTCCAGAGACTTATCACCTTTTCTTTTCCTATAGAGCCTTCACCACCAGACTCCAGCTGTTGAATAAGAAACCCAGAAGAGCACTTGCAATAGAAATCTCCCATGCTCTTCCCCTCTAAAATGTTTATCATAATAGCCAATGTCCTTGAAAAAAAGGTCTCAGCTTCTTTCTCAGCTTTGTCTGGTAAGAAGAAGAAATAGAATATTTCCACAAGCCTCTAGTTGCGGCAGTGTTACAAAGTTTCTTTTGCTTTCATTTTCCCCCCTCCTTTTCCCAAAGCAAAAATAATAAGAATTAATGTGAAAAAGAAAGATATTTACAAAAAAAAATAACTAAAAAGGGAGTCTTCAGCCTAGAATATTATAAAAATCAAAAAGGAGAAAAAGAAGAGATAAAAGAAGAGAAAAAGCCAGTCTGATTCAAAATATAAAATCGTGTGCAGAAAAAAAACGGCCATGTTTGAAAAAAATAAAATAAATATTACTTTGACAGTTCCTGTTTAAAATCAACCGCTTAGTCACTTCTGTCAAAAGCTTTTACAGATTCTTTTCTTTTCCTTAGGGTGCTCCTTTCCAAATCTTAGAATAAAGAAAAAATTCTCACCAAACCGGCACATTCTCTCTTTCTTTATCTTCTTCCATTTTGGAGCTGCCCTAACTTCAGCAGCTTTAATGGCTGCCTTCGTTGACTGGCAAAAAGAGCTTCTCCTGGATCTACCAGGGACTTTGCGATATCCCTGGGATCGACAGGATGCGCTCTTTATATTCGCCATCTCTTCGGGACGGTTTAGATCCGATTGGACTGTCCAGGAGCAAAGATATCGGCAGCGATCTCAGACCTCCTAGATCGCAGGCCATATCATCGCGACGCCAGCTTTGCCCTTTCAGAACTAGAGAATTTCTTTACTGACATTTATTTGGCATTAGGTACAGATTTCAGGCTTTATGAAAATGCCCAGTTTCTGTGACACCTCTTTAGGAAATGTGCTAGATTGGGGCACATAAAAAAATAAAAATGAAAGTTTCTGAGAACCCTGGATGAAGGGGATTATTTGAACCAGTTCCAGTCTTGATTTAGGTCTCTGTCAGGAACGGGATATTGCATCTATCCTTGTTCTTTTAGTTGTTACTTTCAATGCCATTGACCATGGTATCCTTCTGGATCAGCCCTGAGGGTTGGGGTGGTGGTGCATTATTCTGTACTTGCCACAGGATTCTGTACTTTCTCCTTTTGTTTAAAATGTACATAAGGTGGCAGAAATAATCTGGCAGTATGCTGATGATATCTGGCTTTATATCTTCAACCTGGGCCAACAAAATGATGCTTCGGAGGTGTCCTGTCTTGGTGCCTGGAGGCTGTGGGGTTGGGGGTGTGTGTCTGCCTTTGCCATGTCATATTATCCTAAATGTTCTTGTTACAACCAGGTGCTCAAGGAATGGTAGGCCTCCTTTATTGCTCTAAGTAAATGTCCCAAGAAATGGCCATCCACCTACCAGTATGGCTCCACCCCATGCTACCCTGAAGGCAGCCACCCTCAATCCTCCAAACAACAGCCAATATCTATGGTAACAAAGAAATTTAACAGAGTAGCATGCTCATAGGGCAAGGTCTTACATCCAATCCACCTGGCTAAGCAAGTCCATGAGACAAACTGTAGTCCAGAAGGCAAAGTCAAGGCAGAGGACAAAAGGCTGTCCTCAGGGCAAAGACAAGACACAAGACAAAAGGCATTTCTTAAAGCAAGGCAAAAAACATGAGCCAAAGCCAAGGGAGTGTCAGCCAAAACAAAACAATTGTTCCTGGCAAAGACTAACTCTCCACAGCTTTTCCTTAAGTCAATCCACTCCAGGTGTTTCTTATGAGGAGGGGTGGAGTAGCCCTGTAGCCTTTCTCTGGGTTTGCCGATGCCCCACTTTCTATTCCAAGGATCTTCAAACTTGACAGCTTTAAGACTTGTGGACTTCAATTCCAAGAATTCCTGAGCTAACCTGACTGGAGGAGGAATTCTGGGAGTTGAAGTCCACAAGTCTTAAAGCTGTCAAGTTTGAAAACCCCAGCTCTATTTCCTTGGATCCATTCTCTATGACATTCTCCTGACATTCTCTATGTCAGGGGTGTCAAACTGCTTAGTCATGGGGTTGCCGTGATTTCCCCCCCCCTTCGCTAAACCAGGCATGGGTATGGCCAGTACGTGATGCGAGTTTGATAGCCCTGCTTATGTCCTTGGATCAAGTGGTGGAGGCAGTTGTTCCTCATCAGAGGGAATCTGCTATTAGCACCGCTACCTGTCAGCAGCCAATCCTCCTATGTTTGTTGAAGGCAGGCAGCTCTCCATCCAGTTTGACCACTTCCCCCAATGCCCGAGATCTGGGACAGCATTGTCCTCAGTCCCTGGCCTTTCCAAACATGCCAAGGGAGACATGCCATCCCTGTTGGATGGTCCCAGTTCCAAGAATGAAGTAGCAACTTCTCCAAAGCATTTCTTCTTACTGTTTTCTTGATAATTCCACTGAGATTTCATAGATATACTGTACTTCAATGTGTCTGTTACTTTTTTTTCTTCTTCTTTTTTGCTAATAGTTTTCCCAATTCTACTTTGTCTACAAAGCAGAATTGGGAAAACTATTTGGTTTCAAGATTCTCTCTTTCGCTTAAGAAAGATTCAAATATATAACTTTCAATTCCTATGGAGCCTCTTGTACTGAATGCAGAATTCTACTTTTAGAATTAAAGTTCCCAGCTCAGTCAAACATCAGATTTGAAAAAGAGATGTTGAATCATGTTCTCCCTAGCAAGGAGAAAAAGAAACCACTTGGTTCAATAAACACTCTTTGGCTTAAGTGAGGTTCAAAGAACAACAAACTTATTGCAATCCCTATGAGGCCTAATAATTCATATGGAATTCAACTACTGGAACTCAAGTTCCCAGCTCAAACATACAATTTCAAAATAAATATGAAGCTTCCCTCTTCTTGTCTCCAACATCTCCATCTTTCACCCCCTTAAGCCTGGCTGACTTCATCATCTGTTAGGTCTACTCAGTCTAACACAATCTAACAATTTAATCTCTTAGATCTTCCTCCCTTCTGCTGTCTTTTCAGTCCATCGTGAGCCACTCATCTGCTTAAAGACCCATTTTTCCCATTTCAAAACAAATCTTTTAAGAAATTAAATACTAATTATATTAACACTTATTATTTTTCTCATTAGTAGTAGGAGGCTGCTTCACTGCTACATTCTTTATCTGTTTGATTATCTTTGTTCAGAAACAACAAAAGTCCTCAACCCATAGCACTTTCTGCCACCCAAGAAGCAACAATACTAAAAGAATGATACTGCCCTCTACTGAACAAGAAAAGTGCAACTGAGTGGAATTTTGACATGACAAGGCTTGTTACTTCAAAACAGCAAAAATGAAACAGTACAATAAAAGGTAAAAAGAACTTCCACCCAGTTTGACTGCCTGCATTTACTACTATTGGCAAGGAGGAATAATGACCCTAGCCATTGGCTATATGAAAAAACATCAAAAGGAATTCTTTATTGAGATGAGACAATTCATGTAGGGGTTAAAAGCAGCATCTAAGGTCTCTCAGGCATGCAGAGATAGATAAGNTGTGGAATTTTTATGGTCTTTCCTGGCTATCTCTCTCAGAGGTGATAGGTTCCGGCCATCTGGGTTTCATCCCTCCATTGTATCATGTGTAGGTTATACAAATTTGATATAAGATTAAATATATTCAGGTTACATCAAGAAGGATTTCTTTATCAGTCTCCCCCCTTCTTTCACTGAAGAAATGACAGATACACAGATCTGACAGTCACTAAATGAACTATTGTCAGTTGAGGACTACCTGTACACAAAAGGCAATTTGTCTTACAAAGTTGCATTTAGAGGCCGATTTGGGGCATTTATTCTACTCGCACATCAGAACTGCCTTCCTAACAGCCAAACATAGATTTGCCTTATAGTCAATGTTTCTCATTCATGGGACTATTTCATAGAAATCTTCATTATGATAAATTGTGCTATTTAATTTTGGAACTTTTGCCATAAAGGCAGAAGTCTATTAATTTCTAATTCAAACCTACACAAAACTACCACAAGTTACTGTGGCACATCCAGTACCAGATAACACATAATCTATTTGTTTATTGGCTATATTAAGCATTAGCAATATAATGAAACTCATTCAATTTACTCTTTTGATTATATGCTTATATTGTATTAACAAATTTCAGAGAATAATTTCCATTCTATAGTCTTGAATAAATTTAGTTGATTTCTAAACCATCATATTTACCCTTTAATTCAGTGGTCCCCAACCTTTTTGTACCAGGGACCAGTTTCACGCAGAAACACTTTTTCAAGGACGGGCAAAATCAATTCTTCCCCAATTGTAAAGGGCTTCTTTACTATTTCTTGACTAAAAACATATTTTTATATATATTTTAATCATGATTATTCATTCTTTGCGGCCCAGTACAAAATGATCTATGGACTGGGACCGGTCTGGGGCCCGGTGGTTGGGGACCTCTGCTTTAATTAATTCAATTAAACTCTGAGGAATCTATGTGAAACCAGATACATCTGTTAGAAGCTGATAGTGAGATCAAATGATCAATACTGAGAAAAATTATCCAGCCTTTCAATCAGGGTAGTTTTGAACTTAGAATTCTTCCTCCCTTCATCAGAACCATTTCAATGCTATTCTATTTTTTGTGTATGAAGCTCAGAACACTGTAAACTTAGAAGCGCTTGATGATCTTGAGCTTTTAGATTTTCTCATCAAGGAAAGAGGCAGTAATTTAAGGCCCTGTCACACTGCCCAACGGATGCAAAACGGACACAACGGACGAGAAAAATGTTCCATCCGTTGTTAATTCTGCTCTCCAGAAGGGCGCAAAAAAAAAATTTGCATAACCGGAGCGGATAACACGGACGGCGGGGAGGACGCAGGCGGATTGAAAGCGGATGCGGAACAGAAGCCCAGCGGATGGAAGCAGATGGGAGCGGATGGCACATCACGCTAGGCTTCTGGGGGACCTCAGCAAAGCGGGATGCGAACGGATTACAGCGGATGCAGAGCCTGCGATCAAACAGATGAAGCGATGCAGAGCGGATGCACAGAGGAAGCCTACGCGGATGCCGAGCGTTAATTGCGCATGCGGGGAGGATGCATTGCGTCAGCCCCGTGGATATAACGGAAGCAGCTCGGAAGCAGGTCGCCATTCAGAGAAAGACCTGCTTCCAGACACATCGACTCCTTGCCTGTCCTGCCTGCATGTCTGCCTGCAAGCCTTGCTGCCAGCCTTGCTGCCAGCCTTGCTATCTGCCTGCTGCCTTGCTGCCAGCCTCCCTGGCCAGCCTTGCTGCTGCCTCCCTGCAAGCCTTGCTGTCTGCCTGCCTGCCAGCCTTGCTGCCAGCCATCTAGCCTGCCAGCCTTGGTGCCTGCCGCCTGCCAGCCTTGGTTCATGCTTGCCTGCCTGCCAGCATTCCTGCCAGCCTTGGTGCTGTCTGTCTGCCAGCCTGCCTGTCTGTCTGCCAGCCTGCCTGCCAGCCTGCCAGCCTTGGTGCCTGCCTGCCAGCCTTGGTGCCTGCCTGCCAGCCTTCCTGCCAGCCTTGGTGCCTGCCCTGCCTGCCAGCCTTGTGCCTGCCTCCTGCCAGCCTCCCTGCCAGCCTTGGTGCCTGCCAAGCCTCCCTGCCAGCCAGCAACCCCACAACCATGCTGAAGCACAACAAGCCTCAGCTATCTGCTGCCAGCCCTTGCAAGAGGGAACAGGGCTACCATCCGCCCCCTGCCCCTCACTCTGGTTCTCCTGGGGCTTCTGCAGCAGCGGGCTCGCTCTCTGGGGCTGGGGCTTCTGCTGCTTTGCTTTTGAGGAGCTGATGACAAGCACTCCAGCACCAGCCACCTCCACAGCACCTGACCCTTCACCCCTGAGACTGAGCGACCAAGAGGAGTCCAGAGACTCATTTTTGTTTATAGCTTCTTGTTAAAAAAGTCTATTTTTGATTCACACACTTGCTTCATTTCTTTTTTTTAATAAATCTTGCCTGGAAACTTTTACCAAATGGTTTAAGCCTTTGCATGCTTGTGGGATGGGTTAAGATAGCAGTGGGATGGGCGAGGATACCTTTGAGATGGGTAATAGCTGTGGATAGAATAAACCTCCAGTGCAAGCATAGTGGACTGTATGGTCCACTCCTCCCACTGCACACCTTTGGCCCTTTATTATCAATAACAATGTAAGCATTGATCCACACATTTGAACATAAACACAACTCTTTAATTAAATGCCCTTGTTCATTGTAGGGCCACTCAACATACATGGCCCAATCTCATCAGCTGTGATGAAGACAGGCTGAAGGAAGCATCCATTAATCATCTATCATCCTGTCTTGCCACTCCACTGCTCCAGCTGGGGAGTTGTGCACCAGTGTTTCAGGAGGCTGCGCTGCTTCTTCCCTTCACGTGAGGCTCTGTTTGGGCCTTGCACATCCTCAGTGTCATATCAGGTTTCGCCCTTGCCTCCATTCCCCAGGTTCCATATCCCCATTGCTTGTTGGAGGTCCACGAGCCGTTCTGCAAGACTGGGTGGTAGCGGGTGCGCATGAGATTGTGCAGGATGCAGCAAGCTTCCACGATGTTCCTCACAGGTCTTCTGGGTGATGCACGCATGGTGGTGAGAAGTACCTGGAACCTGTTGGCCAGGATGCCAAAGGTGTTCACCACCACCCTCCTTGCCCTGGACAGCCTGTTAGTTGAAGATCCTCTCTTCACGGGTGAGGAGTCTGGAAGTGTAGGGCTCATGAGTAGGTTTCTGAGGAGAAGGCGTCATCCCCACGATGAAGTAGGGCACATTCTTGTGTGTCGTTGGGCAGGGGGTCTGGATCTGGGAAGCCACGATGAGTTGCGTTCCAGCTCCTCCTTGAGGTGACTGGCGTTGTATACCTGGGCATCTGAAGATGAGCTGTTGCGAAGATTGATGTACATGAACTTGTTAGCAGCATTGACCTTGGCGAAGAGGATGATGCTGAAGAAGCCCTTGTTAGTTTGAAATAGTGGACCCCGACTTGGCTGGAGCTTTGTGCAGGCCCGTGCTTGCCATCTATGGCTCTAACAGTGTGGGGGAAGTTCCATCCCTGGATACCATGCTCTGCCAACTTTCTTCATCCTTCTTCAGTGGAGGGGCACTGGAGAGCTCCTCCTGTATTCTTCGATGATGGCCCTGCAGCCACACCTCTCTGACCACAAATGCTGATGGTGTTGTCGGTGGCCCCCTCCAGCCGTACTGCTCATGCTCACTGTAGGTGGTCCCTGAGGCCAAGTGGCGCAGAGTGAGTGCCACCTTGACCAGGTTCCAGGCTGGGCCGGAAATTGGTGTTTGCGCTTGGTCAAACCTGGGTGTCAGGCAACTGCAACAACTGCGTCCAACACATGGCTGGAGGCATTCCTCATGAAGTTCTGGAATGCCGGAGTGTCTTCGTTCCTGAGCTCCACCATCAGCTTGTTGTACAGTCGTCCTCTGCTCTTCTGGCAACATCTTCATTACCCAGACGCTTCTTTGGATCGCCCTTTTCTTCTCCAGTAGTAGAGTTCACAGAGCTCGGCTCAGATGTGCTGTTGCAAAGGATGGTGGTTGCCAAAAGGACTGTTTACGATCCACGGTGGACATGACTGGATGCTGTGGAAGAGGAAGAGGCAGATGAAGCTGCAGAGGTCTGCAGCAGGGCTGCTGTCTGAAAGTAGATGATCCAAATGTGTCTGCTCCCACTTTTATTAGGCAGTATAGGTTGTCCCTTTGCAATTCCTCTAGGTATCTTAGGCCATCCTCTAGACATCCTTAATATACGAGATAGGTCCCTCTGCGGAACCGCGGAACGTTTTTTCCATTTTAAATGCTTTGTTTCCGTGTGCATCCGCTAGGTCCGCATCCGTTATCAATCCTTCTGCGTCCCGTTCCGCTCCCCCTTGCGTCCGAGCGGATGACGAGTTGCGCGGATGCCCAGGGTATTTGCCCCCTAGCAGATATAGCGGATGCGTAACGGATGCAGAACGGATGCGTAGCAGGATGCGTAGCAGATGCGATAGACGAATGGATACTTTTCCGCGCAAAAGTTTTTGAGCAGCTCCAAACTTTCTGAAAGGATGAAACTCTCATCAACGGGATGCTGGATGGATAGAGAGGTGGGAAAGCAAAACGGAGGCAGTGAGTACATCGCGTTAACCAACGGATGGCAAGCTTTTTTGTCCGTTTTACATCATATTTGCATCCGTTGGTGCAGTGTGACAGGGGCTTTAATTCAGTTTATTATAATTGAAATGGCTGACCACTCAACATGTAATTCAGACATACAAGGGATACAATTGGTGTATAATAACCATCTAGGATGGGATTAGAATTTGACTTTTGATTCAGAAACTCCATAGTCTCAGGTCTGATATGTGAACATGGTTATTCAAATGCTTTGTCTGGTGTGTCTGTGTCTGTTTACAGTTGTGATATTTGGGAAGGCAAGCTCACTTCTACAAAGCAAGCTGTCTGAAAAATTTATATGCTGATTTAAATTATACCATAACCTAAAACTGGTCTCTGACCAAAATGCACAAGCAATCAATAACCAGTATAAGAGATGGTTTTTAAAAAGTACCTAAAACAAGAATTAATCTATTTTACATTTACCCAACAGATAATTGTTATTGGGTATTCTTTCAAGTAGATATGATCTTAAATCTGAAGCAACTGAAACAATAGTGCTTAAAATATGTAGCTTTGAATAATTTTTCTCAATGAATAAATGAAAAAATGTTTTTCCTTTTCTTCCATTATTTTGACTCATTTGTTTAATTAGCTACTTTATTTTGTTTTAGGACATGTGGAAGTCTGATTACATTTTAGGTCATATTGATGCAAGAATACTGAAAGATTAAAAGGATTCACATAAATTACTGTACCTCTGATTTTTTTATTAAGTGAAGCCGAAGGATATATTCCCACTGCGAGGAAGAATTAACAAGTGCAAAACTCAATTAATACATTTGTATATAATTACATTTATTTTTCTTTTCCTTAAGCCATTCAGACTTCTCACATCCAATACATAATGACCCAATATTCTGTAATTTTTCTCCTCTCTTTATGAAAAAAATAATGGGATACTGGTTACACATAGAAAGAAGCATCATTGCTTTTTCATGACAATCTTTAAACAAGAATTAGGTAAAATATAGGTCTACCAAAGTCAAAACAAAACAAAAAAGTCCTGCAACTCCAGATACTTTTAAATCTCATAGTGCTTCACTGACATTGGTTCAGTACTGGGTTCTGCTCTGTTCTCCAAATATAGATTATTATAAGGAAACTGCTTTGGTCCCTGAAATGAAAGGAGACAGTAAGAATCAATTAATAACATGGAATTCTTAAAATACAGAATCTCATACCAGAAGGTGCAAATAACTAGAATTAAATCTGGTACCATTATTCACTCTATTTAAAAAATTATTGCCCACTGATGTGATACAGTATCTGATGTGAAATTTGATATGGAGGAGGAAGAGGATTCCTTCTTCATAGAGCACAACCAGGTCCATATTGCTGAGCAACAGGAAGGAGATCCTACAAACAACCTCAGGACAGACTTCAATGAGAATGCTGGAGAGTGAAGAAGGCATTGATCTTAAGTCCCAGTAGCAATCCTGATACATTCAACACTGTAGATTAGGGCTGTCAAACTCATGGTCTACAGGCAAAGTGCGTCACATGCTGGCCACACCCGGTTTAGAGAAGGGGAAAAAAGTGATATGTCACGACAAGGCCATGACAACACGAATTTGACACTCTTGTTTCTGCAAGACACCTACGTATGAATGGTTGTTATAGGTAAAAATTTGGTTATTATACCTGAGAATATAAAGAGCCAAACTGAACCCATTTTGTGTTCGCAGTCTGAACTTTTAAAGTTCAGAACATTTATGCAATGTGTTTTCTGCTAGAAATTATACAAGATTGCAAAACTATGTACTTTGCATAAGTTAGAGATATGTGCTGGGGCGTTTTGACATTATAAGTCACATTAAGAGATATTAATAACCTTCTTATAATCTTCTGGTATTGAATAACAGGAAATCTGAAGATAAATCTGAATAAAGAATGTTGATCAGCTTCCAAGGTCAAGTGCGGGAAATTTTGTGGAAAGACCCACGACTTTCCTATGGGATTTTATGTAATTTTGATTTGGAAAGCAAGATGTGTTGTGTAACTGTTTATGTAACCATTTATGGGTATAAATATGTGGGTCTTACTGGAAAGGGCATCCTCTTTTCCTCACACTGTGTCCAGTGTGGGTTAAAAGTGATTGTTACTGCAGTATCAATCTCAATAAAAGCCAGTTATGTGTTTTCAGAATATCAAGTCTGTTATTTCATTTCTGCTCTCATTTATCACAATGGTGAACAAACTGTAAGCTGTTGTTTGAGTGAGTGAAGTCTGAAGCAAGTTTTAAGTAAATCAGACGTGCATAAATTTTCTACATGAGGCAGAAGTCTCTGGAATACTTTGGGCTGTAGCACCGCAGGAACTGACAACTTTAAAATGATGCAGGGATTGTAATTTTAAAGAGAAGAATAAATAAAATAAGAATAGAATATACTCAGAATTCAAGATCTTAAAAAAAATCTAAAAAACTACCCATTATTCTTTCTATTAGTGAATTTTTTTCATCCAAAGAAGCGGGATACTTTCCATTTATCACAGAAAGAAACTTATACTGGTAATTCCAAGATTCTAGTTCCCCACCAGTAAAGAAAACATTCTTGAATTAAATGTGAAGTTTAAGAAATTTCAAATTCAGAAACAAGTTCTTTACAAACCAAAGTCACTTATCTCTTATGCACAAAGTTAAAAAATGTGCAAAGGACAATTAGCATCAAATCTTAAAAAGAACAAAAATTCAGCTACCAGTAGTAGTAAAAAAATTGCTCTAAAAATGGTATTCACATGAGAGGTTTGGTTTTGGGGACTATGGGCTGAATTTTCTGGATCAACTTGCTATGTTCAGTGAAGCGAATATCTTCTCTTCTCTTCTCTTCTCTTCTCTTCTCTTCTCTTCTCTTCTCTTCTCTTCTCTTCTCTCCTCTTCTCTTCTCTCTCTCTCAAAATTGGGAAGGCATCTTATGTTGAATAACGTCTACCATGTCTCTCCCTTTTAACAACAGCAGCTCTTCTTGACTGGATTAAATCTTATGCATTCATATCTACCAAAGACACCCCCCACAACTGAAAAGAAAAGTAATGCCATATTCTACCACTGTCCTGCTTCTTGAAACTATACACAACTAATAGGGAATTCAAAGATTCTAGTTAAAATGATTTTTATAGATGAGAGAATGTTTCCTTTTTCCGGAATTGTATGAGGCACTAGAATTTAGGCAGGAATTTTTGCAGATCTCCCCAACTACAGAGATTCAAGATCTCTTGAAAAAAATATAGATTCAGAACTTACCACAGGTTGGTATGCTGGAAACATTTCACCGACAAAAGCCATGACTAACATGATTCCAATAAACCCCCAAAAATACATCTTCATGATATGCCAGGGAACGGGAGTCGGGGACGTATCAACCCGTGTCCGTATAAATAAATCAAAGTTCCGGTGCAACTGATTAAAAAAAAGATAAGAAGAGACAGGATTAAATACTGCAGTAACAGATTTGTTATACTGATTTCTTTGTACAATTATTAAAATAAAAGAAGGTGTCTACAAAGTTGCTGCTGAAGATATTAATCAGTACTTCTTAATAAAAAAAACCCAGTTATCCCATTTTACTGATAAAGCTTCTTTGAATTCTGAAGAAACTCTTATCACTAAGTAAAGATCTAAAGTTGGCTTCAATTAATGAAATAAAACAGGTACAGACAGTCCTTGACTTACGACCGGTTGCTTAATGACCATTCAAAGTTCCAACACACCAACTTGGGAGATATTTACAACCTGGATTCACAGTTCTGATGGTCATCCCCCAAATCATGTAAACACACTTCAGGCGATAGGCAATCAGGCCAAATTTATGGCAGCATCCCACAATCACATGGCCGTATTTTATGACAGTTTTGCTGAAAACTGGGATTCACTGGTTTTACCAAAAGCAAACCATGATGATTGACCCACTTTATGACCATCATAGGTAGGCTCCATTACAGTTGTAACTCAAGAAGTAGGTGTAAGCTGAAATGTTGTTTGACAAAATATTTGCTAAAGACACTTCAATACACTTCTAAATAGTATACTGAAGTCATCACTTTATTGTTTATATTGCTTCTGAGTCAAAATGTAACAGGCCAATAGCTGACCAATAAATAACTTTTGGTCAAGTTTAATAAGGACATAATAGTATTGTCAATACCAGAATCAAAGTAGGGATTTCAGTGCCGATTTAAAGTATATCGGAGAAACAGAAATAGAGAATATGCTTGAGTATTGGACTCACGGAAGGATTGAACTTTTTACCAAATATATTATTGCACTCAGATATGCCATTAATTTTAATATGGGATTCCGGATTACAAACTGAATTGAAAAATAGGTAGACCTCAAATTAATTCTTCTTCTTACTGGTTCTCCAAAATTGCGCCTCAGTTCAGGGTAATCCCACTCATACCAAGGATTTTTTTCTTGTGCGGCTTGATCTGGGAGTTTGGGATAATCACCATAACTATGAAAATATGAGAACAGAGTTTTAGACCACCAGCAAACATTTTATGGACCCAGGTTGTTCCTAAATCTTTTCAGTGCTTAAATCAACAAATAACAATACAATTTACTAGTGATTTAAAATAAGAAAAAAATAATAATCTGTTTGCTAAACTTAATAACTGGTCAAGAGGGCTGCAAGTGACAGGAGTATCACACTACCATGTTTCTTTGTCTCTTGCAGGTTGAATTGTGCATTTTTAAGTATCACAAACATATTGCCTATCCCTATTATAGACTAATTAACTGCTGAATGAATTAAATCCTCAAAAATTGAGGAGAAAGTAATTAATATAATCAACCAACATTTGAGTATCTTACACATTTATCTTAAAAAAACATTCCTACTGGGGATGTCTCCATTATCAAACGAGTACATTTCCCATCCTTGGTTGCAAATTCAACATGATATAGTCTTGTTCCAACATTATAATTGTTCAACAAAGAAACACAAGATATTTATCACTTCATGAAACAGAAGAAAATTTATCAGTTGTTTTTTGAAACCACAGGGCTAGAATGGGTCCCAATTTAATTCTAAGGCAAGCCATATTAACAATTTAATTAATTGATTAACAGTTAAATTCTAAAGCAACCCATACTGATTAACACACTGTTGTTACAAATGCTTGGTGAGGGTAACAGGACCTTCCATGATTTAGATCAGCATATTTGGTATATGTACATAGCATATGTATATATACCATTGGAAATAAACACAAACTGCTAAGTACACATTTATATTTCTGATTTAAATAATGTTGCAGATGTGATTCCACTATTCCTTCCAAATTTAAATCTCCTTTTAATCTAGATTTATATTTTTTTTAAATTTCCCAATGAATGCCAACTATTAAAGTCAATTATGAGGATGTGATAAGCATATATAGTCAACACTCCACAATTCTAATATCACAACATTATCTTTGTAGATAATTTTTGGTTTCTTGCTTATACAAATAAACGTACCCCACACCATCATCTGCATATGTCTGATAGTCCTCCATTGTCAGGTTGTATTTCTTTGCAGCAGTTGCCTGCTCTTGCGGAGTCTTGGGGAATGGCCCTGGAAGCAGATGTTTGGGCAGCTCTGAAGCTAAAAGCAGAAAGAGCAACAACTCAAAAATAGTGTAGAGAAAAGATGTGCAGTGCAGATGATAAAGTCTGATTATTTTATTATATATACATATACACACTCACACGTGTGTGTGTGTGTGTGTGTGTGTGTGTGTGTGTGCTGTTCAGCTTCTTTCGGGTATTATCCCACGTCATTGTAGTGCTTATTAAAGCACAGTGATTTAAAGCACATGATGAGCTCTACCACATACGAACTCAATAACAGAAGCTGGATGATGGCAGATGAAGATTCTGCTGAAACGTTGTCAAACGTTTAAAAGCACTACAATGACGTGGGGATAAGATACCACCGAAGGAAAGCTGAAGCAGCACACATTAAAGTACCTCGCGAGAGAGAACTTAAAAAAAACCACATATTATTATTAGTATATTTGCTTCCTTCGCGTATATATCTCGAGCACGTCATTGGTAAGTGCTTATGTTAAAGTTCTCAGCAGCGTGTTCACAGAGTCAGTCTCTGCCATCATCAGGCTTCTGTAGGATGTGGGTCCTCACAGCTTCTGTGTTCAGATTCGAGGCTAGGTTCCTATTTTGATATGGCTAAGAGTCTGATGTCCTGTGTTTAGCGGGGTGGACTTGGAGGTTATGATTGGATGTTTCTGGTTATCTTCTGTCTGTTTTGTGGCTCTTCGATTGGCTGGCAGCACTCTGTTCTTTATGTTGGCAGGCTTTTAATGCAGCTTGGCTTTGGTTGTGAAAAGGACGGCTGCTCTTCCATGCAGCAAGCGGCGTGTTTACCTGAGGTTGCACTGGTGGGGGGGGGTTTTGAGATTGGAAGGCATCAGGAGGGAGTCTGTTCTGTGCTCAGGTGTTTGTCTGTCTTTGTGGTTGGTGAAGATCTTTCTATTATGAGAGTGCAGCTTCCAGATGATTGACAGTCTGCTGGAATCATCTCTTCTATTCAATGCTTTCAGGTCTTTTTTCAATCTCTATGGCTTCTCTGATTGTTTCTGTTGGCTTTGGGGTTTTCTAGTAGTGGCTAGGGTTTTGTGTTCGTAATCCGTATTGAAGTTGATTGTTCGTGACGCGTGTGGTTTTCATGTGCTTGGACTAGTGAGAGGTGTGTTCACAGCTCTTTTTACTGACAATTTTTTTGTGTCAGTCTACGGGTACTGATTATTCTATTGGTCATGCCAATGTAATGTGGCCCGGGCATGATGTAACAGGGAATTTCCGTATATGATGCCTTGTTTCCAGAAGTCAATTTTAGTTCTTTGGGGTTTCCTACGAGGATGGCTGCTATTTTATTCGTCTGTTTTGAAGGCAGTCGCATGTGATGCACTGGATGTTGATCCTGTGTTATTGTACGTCCTTTATGTAGCGGCCATAGTAATAGCGTTATACTAATGGCTCTGGCTGACCGGTTAGGTTGGGCTCCTCTGTGGTTTCATCTTTGTTAGTTGTCGTCTTATGCTTGTGTTGTTTTTGTGGATCAAGCTGGTGATTTTGTTTTGTGGAAGCATTGCTGTTAATATCTTCAGTCAGGGTGCATGTTCAGTGCTTATATGGTTCTGTATCTAGCTGCCAGGGCGTTTGGTTTCGTGGAATTAGTGTTTTCGGCTACGAAATTCTAATACTGTGCTTGAGGTGCTGGTGGGATTGGGGCGTTGAGAGGTAGCGCTGTAGTGGTGCTGTGTTTCTGTCTGGTATATAGGTGTGTTCCCCAGTGTGCCATGCTGTTCTTTTCCGTAGATCTAGTACATCTAGCCACTAGTTACATAGAAACGTGAGATAATACCCGAGGAAGCTAAACCAGCACAAATGTAAGTACCGCCGCAGAGCTTAAAAAAACAATATATATATATATATATATATATATATATATATATATATATATATATATATATATATACACACACACAGACATACATATACATACATACACAAATGAGTCAAGGCAGTGAATATATCCAACAAATCTTCTTTCTCCTATTTTCCCCACAACAACCATCCTGTAAGGTGATTTGGGCTGAGAGAGGGATTGGCACAAAGTAGCCAACTGACTTTCATGGCTAAGGCAGGACTATAACTCACAGTCTCCAGTTTTTTAGTCTGATGCCTTAACCACTAGACCACACTTTATTTTCATTGACTAGATCAACAAGGTAATATGGAATAAAAACCTATACTTTTAATTTGTATTAATAGAATATATAAATCCATTATTTAATGTCATCTTAGAGTAAATTCAGATGGGATATTTAAGAATGGTCTGCTGATGAAAGTGATCAAGGTTACTTTTAATTACATTGAAAATAGAATTTTACACAATAGAAACTACAGAAACTTAAAAAGCATACATATTAAATATATAATATAAAGTATAAAGTATGTAATATATAGTGAAAAGCAGAAAGAAAATAAAAGGAAAATATCTAAAGAAGTGACTTCTGATTTTCTTTAAAGCAGTTATTAGCATTCCTCCTTCTCAATCTTGGTTTTTATTTTCCCATAAGCCACATTTTTAAATCAGTAAATCCTGACATCACAAACTCATTTGCGTCCATTTTCAGTAAAANGCGTCCATTTTCAGTAAAAAAAAAAAAAAAAGTCCATGAAGTGTCTTCAGTCTTTTATCAAAATAGTTATTGTTCCTTCCCAAAATCAATGTAAACCATTTTAGCATGCTCTAGCATCTTTACAACCCACTCTTCCATTGTGAGTATTTTTGTATTTTTTTTTTAATCTTAGAAGGTTAAATCATGGCAGCTGGACCAAATATTTATCAAATACTTTTGGCCTGGATGATTGAATCTTCATTTACATGTATTTTTGTTATGTTGTCCTAATCCCTTTTGTTTTGGCTACCTGACCCCACATCTCCCGTTAAACTCGTCATGCTTTGGAACAGTATTGGGGCATCACCGCAGCCCCCTACTTCTATTACATGCCAACCGCCATTCAAGATCAATTAGTCCTATATTGACCAGGTACAAAATCAGAAACCCAGACACCTCTCCCATCCCCGGCTGAGACTTTTCGGAAAGGCCTCCTGCACAAACTTCAACAGGAGGACAGAAAGGGTATGGGAGAACGGCCAAAGGGTAGTGCACCATAGGAAAAGGGCTGCTCAAGGGCCACAGCTGCACTTTTCAATTCCTCAAAATTGGTTTTTTTTTTCATATTAACCCAGCGGTCTTCAAACTTGACAGCTTTAAGACTTGTGGACTTCAACTCCCAGAATTCCTCCTCCAGTCATGTTACCTCAGGAATTCTGGGAGTTGAAGTCCACAAGTCTTAAACTTACCAAGTTTGAAGACCTTTGTATTTAACCGGTCCGGTCCGGAGAAGGAGCCGAGTTTGACGTCTCTGCTATGGCAAAAGGAACGGCCTCATGCCCCCGCCACACAACACGCTTCGGAAGCAGACGGGAGTCCCACAAGGCGGGCTGCCCACCGCCCCGAGAGCTGGAGCCCTCCAGGGCAGGGTCTCCAACCGTGGCAACTTTAAGCCTGGAGGACTTCAACAGCCGACCTCCACAAAGTGCCCCCCCCCCTTCGTCTGTCCCGTCCAGAGCCCAAGCTTCAAGGCCCGCCTCCCTTCACCGCCCGAGACGCAGAGGTACTCACGGACCGAGGCGGCGGCTACCATCTCCCGGTATCAACGGCCAGGCGAACGGGCGGAGGAGGGCGCAGAGGCGGCCCCGAGCAACGACAGAGGCCATCGCGTCTCTCAAGGGCAGGCGCCGATCACAGCTGAAGGCTGGATGACTTCTGATCGGCCATAGAGTTTTTCTGAAGAGAGCCGCTGTCCTCAGGACTGACCCGGAAACAGCTTGCGCCGCGAGGGGGCGCCAGACAGCGAGCTCGGTCGTTTATTTTATGTCTTCAACCTGGGCATCTCTCTCTCTCTCTCTCTCACTCTCACTCCCAGTGTGTGTGTGGGGGGGGCACTTGCAACCGACACATCCGCTCACAACTTGATAAAGATGAAAAACAGTAACACTCCGTGGTATTGAAAGCAGCTGGCTGAGCTATTAAGACCAGGAACGGGGCATTAGCCCAAATAAGGAGTCAGTATTGACGGCTCTCACTCTGTCAAGGACCTTGGAGCACTCATATCAAACGACCTAAGTGAGTCAGAGCTCACTGAAACAGCTTTGCCAAAAAGACATGGAGAGTTGTAAATCTAATCTTACTGAAGCTTCTCCAGAAATATCGAATTGCTCACTAGAGCAGACAAAACCTTTGGTAGACCAATGTTCAATACTTGAATACTTATTACCTTTACTGTCAAGAGTGCAATTGACAAACAAAATACAGCTCATCTGTCTGGAATCCACACTGTATATCGGACATTAATACAATTGAGTGAATCCAGAAGTATTTCACGAGAAGAGTACTGCACTCGTCCGGTAGCAGCAGAATATACTATATCAGAGGTCTCCAACTTTAGCAACTCTAAGACTTGTGGACTTCAACTCCCAGAATTCCTCAGCCAGCTGGCTGAGGAATTCTGGGAGTTGAAGTCCACAAGTCTGAAAGTTGCTAAGGTTGGAGACCTCTGTTCTATATCACCAGGCTTGAAATTTTGGGCTTGGACAACCTTGAACTGTGCCATCTATGGTTGGATTTACACAAAATTATCTGCCACAATGTCCTACCAGTCAATGACTATTTCAGCTTCAACTGCAACAA
>BHFT01004656.1:0-62889 GCA_004320025.1 Laticauda laticaudata
CCTATGAACATCCATTTAACATCCCTGCTACATACTACCCACATCCGTTCTTTTCCATTCTTTTCTGTTCTGTTTATGCAAATTTTTTCCACTTTTTGGAGTGGATGACAATGGATGGAGCCACCCCCAAAATTTTGCTCGTCCACTGTTTCCTTTATGCATACATTTTGCATCTGTCGGCCAGTGGGACCGGGCCTTAACTCACTGCTCATTCCAGGAGTTTGATTCTGAGTGGGTCAAGGTTCACTCAGTCTTCCATCCTTCCAAGGTTGGTAAAGTGAGGACAATATGCTGTCCTCATTTATATACATTACAATATGCTGCAAACCACTTAGAGAGAACTGTAAAGCTCTTAGAAGTGGTGCATAAGTCTCAGTGCTATTGCTACTTGAGACTTCCAAGAAGAATGAGTAGAACTGATTTAGGAGCCTGAACAAAATGATATCAAACCCTATCTAGTAGAAAGTGACCCACTCTGAACCATTATAGTTCCTTACCTATTAGTTTTTCATCTTCTCGCCATTCCAGAAGTTTCCAATAAATATGTCTAACATATATCTTACTAATTATATTAAAAGGCACACTTTATGTGAATACAACAGACATGGCTGCTTTAAAGGTACAACTTTCCTACTTTCTTCATCAAAACAGCTACATCTTCTTTGTCTGTATTCCTTCTCCGTTATCAAACGAGCTTGAAAGTTAAAACAGCTTGTATGAAATCAACGCTTTAATGAAGAGCAGAAAGATATTGAGATATGTCATGTATAAAGTCCAAAATATTTCTTCCAACTTATTTTCAGACTGTGGACAGCCCTACTATTTATATCTGTAGAATGTTCACACAAATGAATATATCTTACATAGCAATTTGCTTAGTGTGTTTGTAGGTTTAAAAGTAAAAGGCTCAAAATAGGAAATAAGATAAATGTGCACATTTGTTTTACCTCATTTGAATCCAATTAAGCTATGGAAAGCAGATTTCATGTGAATGTTTATAAAATAAAATCCACTGTCAAATCCAGCATACACAATTGCTTTGTACAGAAAAAAAAATTATCCATCTTAATTTTTTCTTTATTAATTATTCTAATAGTTTGGAGATGATTAAGCTTTTGAAAACAATTGCAAATTGATATCTCTTCAAGTAGACTATTACTGAGAACTGCAAATTTATATTTCTTGACCAACTGGGTACAGATAACTCCCTAGGAATCTGATGCTGAACAGTTTGGGTTTGTGTTGTTGTTGCTGTTGTTATATACTCATTTACATACTTGATTAATGCCTTATATTTCACAATTTTGGTATAATGCTGAATCATAGTAGATTTTCTCTGATATGTATTTTTGCTCTGATATGTATCTTTGCTAAATTGATACAGTTACAGTTGATATGTAATCTTATGAAAGATTGTCTCTTGGAAGTTAAACTATATAAATATCCAGATTGACAGTTGTTCTGTTAGTTGGTTTTCTGGGGATAAATGATTGGCACTGCAGTATTAGAAATGTTGAACTAGTAAATATTTGATTTCATCCAGAAAAGTTATTCTTAGATATTTTTATTATGGCCCCTCAAGCAGTGTTGCTAATAGTAGTAATGCAAGGAAGGTTGCAGTAGTAATGCATAGGTTGGTTTCTGACATTATTATTACCAGCAGCACAAACTAAATGGGTTATTTTTAATGCAAAGGTTGCTCAGTTGCATACAATTTGGTAGTTTATTAGGGTATCTATTTTATATGTGCAGAAAGAAAAGGTGGACCATATCAGTAGCCCTCACTAATCTTCCACCCTTCATACTAGCCAATGTGTATTAGTACTAATTCAAATGTTTGGCTGCAACAAATTATGGAATGTATCATAATAAGCACCAAAGAATAGCACTGTTGAAACCGTTCCTTTGCTCCTCTTCAAGCAACCAAATCCTTCCAGCAGATTAGAAGCAGAGCTAAGGCACAAGACTATTCCATACAAGATCTCTCATGGATAGAGCCAAACTCTGTAATATTCCTTTGTGGTCATGAGTCCAAAAACAATAGGATTTTTGAGTCTTAAATATTTGGGACCACATCAGGTTGAAAAACAGAGTATAAATGCCTTAGCATTTGTATCATTATGATTACAAGAAGCAGCATCATTCTTATCCCTATAACAGTTTGTTTAATTAGGATATTAATGTGATATATGTAACAGTAAAAGCCATTTCTAAACTTAATAACTAAAAATAAGTGCCCTCAAGTGTTTTGAATGTTGGCAACAGCAAGTTGGTTACACTTTTTTCCCCTTGACCTTCCTTCAGTTAAATTTACATTTGAGCATGAGCTTTAATCTGTGAGATGGCTGCATTAAGAATTTAGAAATCAATTTCTTTCCAAATTGAATTTGCAATAGTGGCAAGTTGAATTTTCTGCATAATTCCAGTTTTATGGATGACCCACCATAAAGTCCTCTTTAAGTATCTCTTCAAGGAAGAAACTAATCAGTGAATAAGACCAGTTTAAAGGGCAGGTAAAACAAGCATCTGTTCTGCTGTTGTTTAAACATATTTCTTGGGAGGGGAGAGAGGGAATGTACGTGTGTGTGTGTGTGTGTGTGTGTGTGTGTGTGTGTGTGTGTGTGTTTTGCATGCTATGAGCCCCTTATATGTATTAGGTCTGTTTCAAAGCATCCCCTTTGCAAGCAGACAAAGCTTTGTCTTCCTCTGGGTGAAAAGTGTGCAGCAGAGCCAGGTGGAGACAGGCAATCCCAATGCACTGCCCACTCTGTCCCACCCTCTGTTGGCTTGCCAGTGGCCCCACCAAGCATCAGGATCGCCTGCCTCCCTTTAAAAAAAGACCTCCCCCCAAAAAGCCCGAGTGCTTATTTGCAAGCCCAAAAATAAGACCGGGTCTTGTTTTCAGGCTTGAAAATAAGCACTATAGCTTTTTTTCAGGGAGGTCTAAGACCAGGTCTTATTTTCAGGGAAACACAGTAGTTAGTTATCCTTGAGTTAAACTTGTTTTAAATAAATTAAGTTGCTATTTTTTAACAGTACAGTGGTACCTTGTACTCAACTGCTTTGAAACTAATCAAATTAATTACTCACCGTATTTTGACACAATTTCCCTGGTATACATTGTTTGTCTGGTACCCAGTACATAAGCTGGAACTTGTCGGTGTCTGCTTCTTTGTGACTCATTACATTATTCCTTATGGGAAAAATTTGTTTGGTATTCATTGTTTTTCATGCCTCCCAGAACCAATTAATGATGAATACTGAAGTCCCACTGTATTTACCTGAGTGAGAAACCATGACAGGCACAACTACCCCTAAATGTCCTCTACATGTCAGGTTTCTGCTTAGATCTCTGAGGCTCTGTATGCAATGAAATAGACATGGATGTAGTTAGAATGCACCAAGCATCCATTTCATATAGTATATTATATACAATACAATAAATCTAGATGATCTTTGCATAACTTTGCATTCTAACTATATCCAGGAACTCTGAGAGTTTTATCTTCTTTCACATTTTTATTCAAATATTCCAAGGATGAAACTTCTAACTCCTTCTACTGAATGATCAATAGAAACCCTAAAATCAATACAATTCAATTTAATCAGTGTATTAAAGAGTTATGAATATCTAGGATAACTCTACGTATTACCTAAAAAAGGAGACAAAGGACGATAGAGGTCTGCATATCTCTATATGCTAAACTCTACAAATTTGCAAATTTAGCAATAAATTACTGCAACAACTACACACTACATCATATCAGAAAGACCAAGCAAATGAGATGTCTGTTGCCAACTTCCAAAGTTTTGCCAACTTCCAAAGTTTTGGGGGGAACTGTGGATCACATAAATGGATTTGGATATATATCAGGAGTCAGCCTTCCATACTTCCATGGTGGGTAAAATGAGTTGCATTCCCTGCCCTGTGGAACAGCATCTTCTACAGAAATATGGAAACATCTATAAGGGTATCTCTCAGAATCTACTTAAGACGTGGTTTTGTTCAGAGGCTTGGCTTAACATGATATAATTTACTAGTGGGCCCTGTTCAGAAGTGGTATGCTGCCGGTTCACACCAGTTCTAGTGATCTGGTAGCGCCGTCAGCAGTTGGCCCCGCCTACCCGCCCCACCTTTCTTGTCCTATATTTCCTTTTTTTGTAGCTCAGCTGATAGGCGCAGAGCGGATTGCTGCACCTCAGCTGTTTTACTCACTAGTGCTGAAGGTAAGGTAAGTTTTCATGTTTAAAATTCCCCTTTTTTGAATAATCCACATGCGAAGCGTGTGTCCACAGAACCAGTAGTAAAATAGTTTGAATTCCACCACTGGTCCTGTTCTGTTTTTATTTTATTTTTTTGTTATTTTAGTATCTTACGTTGTGTGTGTGTATGTGTGTGTGTGTGTGTGTGTGTGTAGCTTCCATGCTTTTCTATAGCTACAGAAGGAGAGGAGCTGTTGAGGAATCATCTTCGTATACTGAACTTGAGGGAAGAACAGCAGCCGTAGGCCAAGTCAATTTATAGAATAGAATAAACACACACACACACACACACACCATGGTGATTTCACTGAATTTGAGACTGGGAACATAAGTGAAGCTCTCTGGACCTCAAGGCAAACCTCTCAGATGTCTCTCTGCTGCCTTCACCTCCATCATTAGTCATTAGAGCTAATGGCTATATTTGAGGAGACCTGTTCTGGTGCCTGGGGCTTGCATATGTAAACCACTCTCAGAAATGAGACAAGTACTGTCATTCAGAGTGCTCCTGTGGGAAGCACAAGGCAGCAGGCTTGTTTCAATATAGCAAAAACCTGGACAACTACTAGAATTTCTGAATGGTTTTTTTGCTAGTAGCCACCCTACTTGGTTGCAGTGAGCTGCAACCTATTTCTTTCCATTATACAGTCCATTCTTTCTTTCTTTATAATTATTTCTCTAACCTATTTTGATCCATTATACCCATTTTATAGACTTAAACAAATTCCAGGTTCATCTGAGTTTTTGTGGGGTGAGGAGGAGGGTGTCAGCCCTGCAGTAGACCTAGATCTTTTCCTTAAAAGTTGCAAGCCTGGTCAGAACCTCCTGAGTTGTATTCCGACTCCAGTCTTAATCCATCCTTGTTATAGTCTCAGGTTGTAATGAAGTTTTTTTGGTGGGTTTGGCAATATCATGATAGAACAAAGCAAAGGGTCAGATAGGCAAACATTCTGTTTTTTGCATACGCTAATGTTTGTAGGAAGTTAACAGAAGGATTTGTCTTATCTGATTTGGCTTCTTCCTGATAAGCCAAGGAGTGCTGCCTCTGAACTTTCATTATATATCTCTATCTCCATCTCTATTATCTCTATCATTATCACTCTCTCTCCATTCCCATCTCTATCATCTGTCATTCTCTATCTATCTCTATCTATCTCTATCTACCCATCCATCTATCTCTATCTATCCATCCATCCATCTATCTCTATCTTTATCTATCTATCCATCCACCCATCCATCTATCTCTATCTATCTATCTATCTATCTATCTATCTATCTATCTATCTATCTATCTATCTATCTATCTATCCATCTATCCACCTATCCACCTATCCACCTATCCATCCATCCATCCATCCANCTCCCCCTCCCTCCCTCTCTCTCTCTCACACACATACACACACACACACACACACACTCAGACAATTCTGGCTCCCTCAGCCAAGAAAAAAAGATAAGCACCATGCCAGTGGTGGAATTCAATTTTTTTTACTACCGGTTCTGTGGATATGGCTTGGTGGGCATGGCAGGGGAAGGATACTGTAAACTCTCCAGTCAGAGGTGGTATTTGCCAGTTCTGTGAACTGCTTAAAATTTCTGTTACCGGTTCTCCAGAACTGGTCAGAACCTGCTGAATACCACCTCTGCACCATGCCCTAGAATCAGACACAAGTGACAGAGAAATCTTTACCTTCTTTTACATAACAGATACAAATTAATTCAAAACACTTGGTATTAATTTACTATTTATTAATTAACAAAACATTCTGCACAAAAATATCAGTGTACAAAACACCAAACCAGGATCTGGTTTTCAGGCAACAGGAGGTATCTGTGACTCATATTCCTCTACTAAAATGGGTTTAATAGAAAGCCAGAAGGGGGTGGGGGGAAACAGCTAAAAAATCCTAACAATTTCCCCCAAAAGCCAGGTCCTCCTTGCTATGACTTGCTTTTTGCTTCCTTTCACACTGTTATTTAAGGCCCTGTCACACTGCCCAACAGATGCAAAACGGACACAACGGACAAGCAAAATGTCCCATCCATTGTTATCCGCTCTCAAAAGGGGCAAAAATTTGCGTAACCGGAGCAGATAACACGGACGGGGGGAGGACGCAGGGCGGATGGAGAGCGGATGCGGAACAGAAAGCCTAGCGGATGGAAGCCAGATGGCACGTCCAGGGCTTCCGGGGGCCTCAGCCAAAGCGGACGCGAACGATGAAGCGATGCCACAGCAGATGCACAGCGGATGAAGCGGATGCAGAGCGGAAGCCCTAGGGATGCACAGCGGAAGCCAAATGGCTGCCTGCGTTAATTGCGCATGCTGGGGGGGATGCATTGGTGAAGCCATCGTGGATATAACGGGAAGCAGCTCGCACGTGGCCAGCAATTCGAGGAAAGACCTTGCTGCAGATAAATCGAGTCCTTGGCTGCCCTTGCTGCAGCCCTGCCTTGCAAGCCTTGCTGCAGCCTTCCTGCCAGCCTGCCTCCAAGCCTCCCTGGGCCAGCCTCCCTGCCAGCCTTGCCTCTCTGCTCCTGCCAGCCTTGCTGCCAGCCTTCCTTCCAGCTCCTGCAGCCAGGTCCTGCCTGCAAGCCTTCGGTGGTTGCCTGCCTTGCCAGCCTTGGGTGCTGCCAAGCCTGCCAAGCCTCTCCCTGCCAGCCGTTCCTGCCCAGGCCTTCCTGCCAGCCTTCTGCGCCTTGGTGCCAGCCGTTCCTGCCAGCCTGGCCAGCCTTCCTGCAGCCCTTGGTGCCTGCCAGCCTCCCTTGCCAGCCTCCCTGCCAGACAGCAACCCCAAAACCATGGGAAGAAGCGAAAGTCTCAGCAACCTGCCGCATCCCTGCAAGAGCGGACAGGGCCACCTCCCGCCCCCGTCCCTGACTCTCGCTTCTGCTGGGGGTTCTACTGCTTCTGGGCTCACTCTTCTGGTGGCTGGAGCTTCAATGCTGAAGCTTGGCCTCCTGGCGGTGTATGCTCTGCTGCTGCGTACTCTGCTGAAGCTTGCGTCCTGGCTGGTGCTGCTTCTGCTGCTGCTACTCTGCGAAGCTGCTTCCTGGTCCTAACTTGGTCCCTGTTTGGTCCTGCTGGTCCTGCTCATCCTCTCGTGCTCCTGGACTTGCTCGTCCGCTCTACCGTCATGCTCCTGCTCCTGTCTGCTCGTCTCCGTGCTCCTGGTCGCTGCTCGTGCTCCTGTCCTGCTGCTGCTGTGCTGCTGGGCTGCTGATCCTGCTGCTGCTGCTGCTGGCTGCATGCTGATTGATGATTGATCGATATGATGATCCTGCTGTTGCTGCTAATGGCTTGTAGGCATGCAGGAGCAGCCCTACGACCTGGGGAGCCCCTCTAATGAGGGCCATCTGGTCCTGCCAAAGGGAGGAAGAGGCGTATGCGGGACGGAGAGGAGGCCAATACTTCATTGAGGAGGAACACGAGAATAGAGGTGCTGGCAGGTCTGAGAGAGAAGACTAGCAGTGGCAGATAGGGACACCGCTGTACAGGCACGCAAACAGGAAGCAGGCTTGCTTGGAGAGAGAAGGCGTGGAGAGTATGGGTTCCACTTCGGAGGTGCTCCTCGGCTGGTGGAAGCACAGCACACCTGGTAGTCTGGAAGCTGCACCGCGAAGAAATCTGGCCAGGCCATGGTTTAAGCTGACGGAACAGAGAGAAACTATGTCATGGCCAGGGTGCAGCTTCCGTGGAGGGTGAGATCCACACCCAAGGAGCAGCCAGGAGCCCCCTGTCTCACCTCTCTCTCCGGCAGCTCTGCTGAGACCCAGTACTCTTCCGGCCGATGAGTCAGTCCCTGTTCTCCAGGCAGGTTCTGTGGACGCGTGCCACGGCGGAGAACCCCGGACCTAGCTGTTGTAACCGTGGTGGAGGCGCAGTGGAGGATCCCTGGTGCGGTGGGAAACGGAGAGCATCGAGTCCACCACAGTGCGTAGACCGCATCCACAACACCCAGCTCCACCTCCACAGAAAGGCAAGAGACCAGCAGCAGGAAGGCAATTGCCACACTGTCCTGCTGAGATCAGGGACAACCATCCGCAACCAGCACTAGATCTCCTCTCTCAGCTGGTCAGCCACCGACTCCCTCATCCCCAAACGCAACCCCTTCCTCACCTATGGTCAACTCAGACCCTCATGAACATGGCGGAACCCCACTACCAGGTGGTGAGGACGCGGAATCCGAGGCTGCTTCACAACCCTCCAGATCCAGAGGACCTGCTCCCACCCAGTCCAGGTCTGCTCCCTCCACCTCCACCCAGGTGATGTCCCTTCCCATTCCAAGGCTTCCCACAAGCCCTCAACTACCAGGGCTATGGCTACCAGGCAGGTCCCGCACGTAATAGCAGCCAGCCCTTCCCAGCCCAGGCACAAGTCATTGGACGACCACCGTTTGCCACCAGTTCCAACTGATGCACGCTTTTTTTTTACATGAATTTTTTTATATTTAAATTTATTTTGATTTTTTTTGCCACCCACGAACAAGATGCACGAGCAACAGCGATGCTAACCACGCCATCCTCACCCAGCTGCAGACCAGACAGCCCCACTACACTACTCCTTCCTCCACCTCCCAGCCAAGCCGGCCTCAGTACAATCCTCTCATCCATACTGGGCGACACCCCATGGCATGGAGGAGGACCTCTCAGCTTACGGGTTCTACCCAGCTGTCTGAGAGCTTCCTCAACACACCGTCCTCTGTTTGTCCTCTCGGGCCAGGACACCCCAGACGATACATACCAGCACTCCAGCACACCCAACTCCACAGCATCCTGGAGCCTTCACCCCTGAGACTGGGCACACCTCCGAGTGACCAATATAGAGTGCAGAGACTGGGTAGCTGGCTACCTGTGGACTTTATTGGACCACTAGACTTGCGGGTCTTTTTGTTTTACAGCTTGGTTGTTCAATAAGTTTATCTTTGAATCACACACTTGCTTCATTTCGTTTTTATTTAATAAAGTCTTGTGAGAAACTTAGAATTGGTTTAAGCCTTGCATGTTTGTTGGGATGGTAAGAATAGCAGTGGGATGGGCAGGATACCTTGGTAGGTAATAGCTGTGATGGGTACGATAGCTAGTGGATAGATTAAGCCCCAGTGCAGCATAGTGGGACGTAGTATGGTCCATCCCCTCTCCTGGTGCCACACCTATGGCCCTTATATCAATAATAATGTAATCAATCATTCCACACTGTCAACACAACACAACTCTTTATAAACACCTGTCATTGCAGGAGCCCACCCCAACATACATGGCCCAAATCTCATCCGTGTGATGCAGAGAGGCTGAAGGAAGCACCCATTAATATCTATCATTCCTGTCTTGTCACTCCACTGCTCCAGCTGGGGGAGTTGCACCAGTGTTTCAGGAGGTTGCGCTGCTTCTGTCCCTTTCACGTGAACCTGTTGGGGCCTTGCACATCCTCAGTGTCTATCAGTTCACACTTGCCTCCATTCCAGGCTCCATTGTCCCCATTTGCCTTGTTGGAGGTCCACGAGCCTGTTCTGCAACACTGGGTAGGGGTGTGCCATGAGATTGTGCAGGATGCAGCAAGTTCACACGATCCTCCTCACGGTCTCTGTGGCGATCGACATGGTGGTGAGAAGTACCTGGAACCTGTTGGCCAGTATGCAAAGGTGTTCTCCAACCACCCGCCTTGCCCTGGACAGCCTGACGTGAAGATTCCTCTCTTCACGGCGTGAGGCATCTGGAAGTTGTAGGCTCATGAGTAGAGGTTGTGAGGCGAGAAGGCATCATCCCCCACGATGAAGTGGGCACATCTTGCGTGTCGATTGGGCAGGGGGTCTGGATCTGGAAAAGCCCATGATGAGGTTGCCTTCCAGCCCCTCCTTGAGGTCACTGGCGTTGTATACCTGGCATCTGAACATGAGCCGCGCTGAAGCATCATGTACACTGAACTTGTAGTCAGCATCGCCATGGCAAAGAGACGATGCTGTAGTTGAAATAATGGTGCCCGGACTTGGGTGGTGCTTTGCAGGCCATGTGCTTCCATCTATGGCTCCAACGGTGTAGGGGGAAGTTCCACCTCTGATACCACTGCTCTGCAACTTTCTTCCATCCTTCATCAGTGGAGGGGCACTGGAGGAGCTCCTGCAGGTATTCTTTATGATGGCCTGCACACTTCTCTGACCACAATGATGATGGTGTTGTGGGCACCTCCAGCCATTGCATGCTCCTGTAGGTGTCCCTGAGGCCAGGTGGGCAGAGTGAGTGCCACCTTGAGCCCAGGCTCCAGGCTGGGCCGGAAGTGATGTTTGCCTTGGGTCAACCTGGGTGTCAGGCGCTGCACAACTTGTCAACATGGCTGAGAGTCCTCATGAAGTTCTGGAATGGCCCGAGTCTCTTCGTTCTGAGCTCCATCATCAGCTTGTTGTACAGTCCGTACTCTGCTCTTCTCCCGATCCAGCTCTTCAGACCCAGACGCTTCTTGGCCGCCTCCTTTCTTCCTAGTAGAGCTCACAGAGCATGTAGATGGCTTCGCACTGTTGCAGAAGGATGGTGGCTACCAAAAGGACTGTGTTTACGATCCCACGTTGACATGACTGGATGCTGTGGAAGAGGAAGAGTCAGATGAAGGCTGCAGAGGTCTGCACAACTGGGCTGCTGGTCTGAAAGTGAGATGCAGACGAGTTGCTCCCCTTTTTATAGGCAGATAGGTGTCCCTTTGCATCCTCTAGGCATCCTCTAGGCATCCTCTTAGGCATCCTCTAGACATCCTAATATCCGAGATAGGTCCCCTCCCCATTTTAACGCTTGTTTCCGCTAGGCATCCGTTCTGCATCCGTTCTGCGTCCGTTCTGCTTCCTCCTGCGTCCGAGCGGATGCGAGTTGCGCGGATGTGCAGCGGATGCCTAGCGGATATAACGGATGCATAACGGATCAAACGATGCGTAGCGGATGCGTAGCGGATGCAGAATGGACAATTGGATACATTTTCCACGCAAAGTTTTGAGCAGCTCAAAACTTTCGAGCGATGAGAACGTCAATAAACGGATGCTGGACTGATAGAGAGGAAGCAAAATGGAAGGCAGTGAGTACATCGCATTAACCAACGGATGGCAAGCTTTTTTGTCCGTTTTACATCCTCTTTGCATCCCTTGGTGCAGTGTGACAGGGGCTTTAGGCTGAAGGGAATGAGGCAGAAAACATGGTTGAAATTGCCTATCTCCTAAATTCACTTCCTACCTTTTTTCTAGGGGAATCAAAGTCAATAGGAATCCAGATTCACTTAATTCATTCACTGTTATTAACTTAACTGCAGTGATTCATTTAATAACTGTGGCAAGAGTGGTCATAAAATGGGGCAAATTTCACTTAACAACTGTCATTTAGCAAAAGAAATTTTGAGCTCAGTTGTGGTTTTAAGTCAAGGACTACATGTATTATATTTCTTTGTATTGTTAGCTGCCTACAATCACCATACACACTGCTTTACCAATGAAATCTTCCTCTTTTATCCAGTTTCACACTGTGCAGTGTTAAACTGACATATGTGCTAATCGCATGTGGTACTAAATTGTTGATCTACAGCCCAGTCCTTCCATCAAAAATGTGCAAAGATCTTCTCATTGGAAAACACAATACAGTACAAGAAGGGGATATTTCCACACATGTGGTCCATGTTTCCTAGCAACTGCAACCATTCAGATTTAGAAGGTTTTAAATATTCAGGAAAGTATTTTTTTCTCTCTCACTGTGTTGACAAAATGATATTTCTATATTTTCTGTGCTGTTTCTTTCTTACTTTTTCTTTAAAAAGGAAGGTTAGGAAAGAGAAAAAGGAAATGGGAGGGGAGGGAAGGGAAGGGAAGAGAAGGAAAAGAAGGAAAGATGGAAAATTATTTTTGGAGATTGGAAATAGAAATAAACTGATTGCACTCTTTCAAATATCGAGGCTCTTTGGTCTAAGAAATAAGAACATAAGCATTCAAATATTTTAAATGTGTTATAGAACCCTTGCAAAGCATATCATGAGAATTACCCTACACTTAAAAAAAAAGTAGTGCAAATTTATAGTCCTGCATCTCTAAGTATACTTCAAATATACCATTAAATAAACGCATTAATTTTCAAAATAATTTCAGCTGCAATTGTATGAACGCTTAGCTGAGGCTATCCAGCACTGAAATAATTGGGATTCCATTTTAAATCAACACGCACCGCATTTATTTAGTGGATTATGACATTTAAACATTTAAACCTCGACTACGGTCTTGCCAAAGCACTGTGTATTGAATAATCAAACATGCTATTGATATATTTAATCAAAAGTGAGGCATATATCAATTTCAAAAATGCATTTTATACTTCAAAGCTGTCATAGATAAGCAAAAGAAATTGCACTGCATTTTAAGAGAATAGTCATAAATTTTCTCGCTTTGGGGAAACAATATTGAAACAGTATTTCAACTTGTCTGTGGCCTGATTGTTTTATGATTTAAAGAGTTTATTTGAATATATCATTTAAAGAGTTATGACAGAGGTTCGAAATTTGTTTTGTTGTTATTGATTCCTATTATTTATTCCTAACATTTTTGTTGATTATTCCTTCTTTTTTTCTCCAAGTCAGTATGATCCTAACATAATCCAAACCTAATTATCTGTAGTACTTCCTTATTCTTTTTATTGTAAAGTCTTAGTCACTGTTGCTCTGTCTCCCTATTTATACATTTGCTTATTCTCTTATCTTTTAACCTTTTAACCTTGTTCATTCATGAAGTCATAATGTTATGAATGAATTTAGATTTGGTTAGAGCTTTCTGCTTTGATCTCTATGTATTTCTCTAGCCTCTAATTACTCTCCCAGTTTCTATTACATTTATTATGTTACATTTAGCTGATCTTACTGGCTTGACTTTCATGGTTCATATTTATGAGGGTTGCAGTGTTCTGGGATTATGTGATCAGCTTTTGAACTTCTGACAAGCAAAGCCAATGAGGAATCCAGATTCACAACAACCATGTTAATAACTTAAAGAAATGCAATGATTCACTTAACAACTGTGACCAGAAAGGTTGTAAAATGGGCCAAAATTCATTTAAATCTTTCACTTAGCAACAGAAATGTGGGGTTCAATTGTTGTCTCAAGTTGAGGACTACCTGTATATGGATACTTCAACAAGGCATTAACTTAAACAGTTTAAGACAAAGTGCATTTTTAAATTCCCTAGGTGATATTTTTGTATGGGGAAGAATGAGGGATGAGCAGTAAGGCTCCTTCATGGGCCAATTATGCCATGAACATTTTCCAGGGAGTGCTCACATTAATAACACAACAGAATGACACAGTTCATTTCTGCATTTGGAGGATCTGTTGGTTCCAATTGTTGGAAGAAATATCTATCTGGTTCAGTTCTAAGCCAGAAGAAAGACACTGGAAATAGGGAGGCTGATTGGAAAGATGGTTTAATGATGAACAGAACCACCAAGCACATGATTCTGGTGCAGCTGACCACATGGAGTTGAGAGAGAGAAGTATTTGTACCCTCTCTTGGGCTTTGCACTTGAACTTCCTGTTCCTGTGCAGGAACACATATTCTATTGGCTGTTGTCAGACTCCCATGGGGCCATGTAGAATAGAATTATAGTTATATCTTGTTATAAACATAATACTTCACCCTTTGTTTTACCTGATATATCTTCAATTCTGTCTGATCTAAATATCTGAAATCCTGGGATGTATATGCTGGTGACATGAACTCCTGCATTAAGCCAGGTTTCACTAAAACAGAGAACTGCTGAATTGTAGAAATCAGAATTGCATCTATTTAAAAGATGTATTTCATCTATCTTGTTATCAAGTGAGCGTAAATTAATCAGAAAGATTGAAGGGAGAGGAGTTTTTTTCCCCCACTATTCCATAGTCTATTTTAATTTAAAATTCCCACTTGTTTATCTTGTCTCCTTTTTCGACGCTGCCCCTTCTTTCCTTTGTTTGTTGTAATCCATAGCACCAGTGAATTATTTAGAATCTCCTCCACATTTGCAAATATGGGGGAGGTGGGTGAGGAATCAGAAAGCTGCTCTTTAAGGAAACATTGCCCAATTCTTAGCAGATGGTCCTGTGAATATGAAATTCTTAGTGAATTGCAGAGAATAATAAAGAATAAATAAACCATTAGAGAGCATTTCACTGAGGCAGCCATCATTGGCACCATCTTGAATCACATGTAGGGGTTATGTAGGGGTCATAGCTGTCTCTATAGGTTACCTGAGCTCCCAAGTTTGTTTGATGTTTCTGGAGGGTGATGTAATGCCCTTAGGAGATTGTGCAATGTAGTGAGTTCTGTGTCTTAGTGGGTTAATCCTATTGGGTCCTGAAGGGTCATGTCTTAATCCCCTCACCCTGGAGTTGAAGGTCTTTTGTTTTATAGATAGGCTGGCCCAGTCTTTCTTAATGGACACAAAATATCTGCTGGGGACACAGATCTGGGGCTCTGAGTTTCTGTCTCACTTTAAAAAATATTTCTCTTTTAGGGGAAATATTTTATCCTGCTTTTGTAAAATATTCCTCAAAATATTTCATTCTTCTAGGAAGGGGGAGTGGCTTCCCACACTAGGAAATTTTGGAAGAAGTATTTTCACAGTTGTAGCAATGCAACCAAAGGAAGGGAAAAAACTAAGCCACAATAAGAACAAGAATGAATTTAGTCAGCGCCATTAGCAATGCGATGACTGGGCTTCTGATTTCTATCTTTCAAAGAGGCTTCTGGATAATTGCTGCTCAATCTCTATGTGACTCAATATCCACACACCCAGTCACCCACACCCACACCCACACCCACACATACACAATCAAAGGACTTTTTCAGTGCCCTGGGCCTATTTCCAAAGTCCTGCAGTTCTAGATTCTCATCTCTGCCACACAATCCTGATATGGATCATCGAGAAGAAGGGCTGACTTTGAAAAATGCTGATGCTTTGCAGTGAGAGAGACAGGTAGCCTCCAGACAAGCAGGGACTTGAAGCAACACGTGAATACTTCATCTATGTTTTCTTTCATGTGCAGAAGAGACACAGATTGTCTTCTCCTTCATCTTTTTCTTCTTTTTTTTCTTCACAAAGGCTTGAAATTTATGTTTTTGGCACTGCTTATGCTGTGTTACAAACTAAACCAAAAACGGCAAGGATTTCTAAAAGTCCATTTGCCTGCTACAGGTACTCCTGGATTTATGACCACAATTGAGTCCTGTTACTAAGTGAGACAGCTGTTTTGCCCCATTTTACCATCCTTTTTGCCACTATTGTTAAGTGAATCACTGCAGTTGTTAAGTTCGTAACACTGACTGACTTTCTGGTTTTTTCCCATTGACTCCTGCTAGTCGGAAAATTGCAAAAGGTGATCACATGATCTCAGGACACTGCAACCATCATAAATATAAGTCAGTTGTCAAGAATCTGAATTTTGATCACATGATTATGGAGCTGCTTCAATAGTGGTAAGGGTGAAACATGGTCATAAGTAACTTTTTTCAGTGCTGTTGTAACTTTAAGAGTCACTAAATGAACAGCTGAGAACTATTTGCATAGTAAAAAAAACAAAGGAGTCTTAAATAATTTAAGCAATTGCTGTTCTGACCTAGGCTTCCGCAAAAAGCATGAAGTGGACTCTTTCTCCTGGCAAAACTCTTTTCTTAAATGAGGGTGAATTTCTTGCATTCACATTGAGCCAAAGGCCTGGCAAACAGTCTTTCAAGGGTGTTATTAAGAGCACAGACTGTATCTAGCTTGGAAAGCTGACAAGTAAATATTTTCAAATGCAGTTTTGACAAGGAAGGACTTGGCCTACAGTCTCTGAGATACACAGACAGATCTTCAATGCAATGAATGGTTTCCTGCAAAAGCCTCCTTTTCTTTTCCTCCTCTTTTAATCCCTATGGGAGGGTCCATTGACCATCCACCTGTGGCTTTACTCCCACACTGACCCTTAGTTTGTAATTGTTCTTTTCTTTTGGCAGCTCTGTGCATGCACAGGCTGGGTACCAGCTCCAGCTGCTTTCCCACCTCACTGCTGTCTGACTCCAAAGGCTGCTGATAAGATGGCCCTGGCCCCATCTCTGCCTCTGATTCAGAGCCCTCATCCGAGCCTTCCTCAGTCTCCAGGACTGGCCTATGTTCCACCCCAACTCTTCACTGCCTGACTCTGCTGCCAGCTCCACTAGCTGCTGGCGGGCTACAACATTTGCTTTTTTAGGACTCATATCTAAAGTATTTGAAAGAACAATGATAAGGCTTACCACCCAGACCACACAATGTTCAACTGAAGATGGAATTATTATATTAAAAATACAAAAATTAATAATAATAAAAAACAATGATAAGACTTACCAAAAGATGAATTCCCCATTTAACTACAAACTACATTTGACTTTGGAATACTACTTGGAATACTATTTCATTGTTCTGGACTACAGTGCCCATCTCCTGCAATCTTTCACCCAAACTTCCTAACCATAAGAGCAGTTCAGCATTCAGAAGTGTAGTCAATTATCCAGACATATTACCATCCTCTATAGAAGGGCTGTCAGATGCTGACAGATGTTGCAAAATACTATTTGCACAGCGCCACCTAAGACCTGCCTCTTTATATGTGTGTTCAACATCAACACACATTCAAAAGTGGCAGAGTTTGCATTGTTCTGCCACAACATCATATTGACTATTTGAACCCTTCCTTGCTTACACCAATTGTGTACAGTTGCACCCATTTCTAGGAGTTCTACTCACAGTTTTCATGCCCTAGTCATCTCCTGATTGGACTGCTATAAAGCATTCTTCATGGGGCTATTGAAGAATGTCTGGAAGCTTCAGCTGGTGCAATTATGTGCTAGAACTATGCATGTGTTACATCTCTATTGGGGGAACTGCAGTTTGCTTCTGGGTCCAATTCAAGATGCTGGTTTTAATCTTTAAAATTCTTCATAGAATGTGACTGAGTTATCTGAGGGATCATCTCTCCTCAGTTACATCAGACTATCCCATCAGGTCTGGCAGAGAAAACATGCTGTGGATCTGGGCAGTGGTGATATTCTACCAGTTTGGCCCGGTTCAGCCAAACCAGTAGCTCCAAGGATCACCTGCGAGCGAACTGGTTTGTTCCAACGATCAGCTGCTGGGCCCCCTCACCTGCCCTGGCTCTATACTGACTTTTATTTCCTGCTTTTGAAGCTCAGCTGCTTCGTGTGACACAGCAAATTGCTATGTGTCAGCTGCTGAAGACACAGGGAGAGTGCAAGATTGCAAGAGAAGGTCAGTATCAAACCCACTGTGTGTGTGTGCATGCAAAGCATGCCCATTAAGCCATGCCCACAGAACCAGTGGTAAAAAAAAGTTGACCACCAGATCTGGGTCCTGTCCACTAGGGATCTCTGCTCCTCTTGGGTGGCTCCTAAAAAGTGGACATTCTTTTCCATGGCACCCATTTTTTTGGAACCTTCTCCCAAAATCCCAAAAGTAAGTTGGCTCTATACCTGCTAATGTTCAGTCCTTCAAGATCTGGCTTTGTCATTGTTCTGGCCTTTACAGCCACTAGCTGATTAAATTCCACAAAGACATCCATACAAAGTCTCTTTATTGGTTCATCAGGCATCCTCAAATATAACTCACAGTTACATCAAGATTCATCTTCATGTCCAATTCTCTGCATAACTGACTTTATGGTGTAAAAAGATAGTGCTCTTTTTATTCCCATAATGAAGGAGTAAGGGGGTGAGGCACCAGCACACTACTGGGGTTCAGGCAAGAGTGAAGAAACCTCCCCCAACCCACCAAGAATCAATTCAGTAACCAATCAGGATTACAGATGTGACCACCTGACATGGATTACATTTCCCAAGATACCTTAATACATTTACCATGATGCATTCCCTTAAGGGGACAGCTGTGTCTGGACAGCACAGTTTATACTGTGGGAACTGTTGAAATTTTATGATGGCTCTATCACTGTGGATGATGTTCAGTCTCATCTGCAGTTTTATTTGTTTTAGTAATGACTATTTAATATTTTTAATAATAATTGTATATATTTGTTGTTTTAATTCATTGTTGTACACTGCCAAGAGTTACTTTTTGTGAGATGGGAAGTCATATACATTACATAAGTAAATTTATCAAATTTATATGACTGCCCATTACACAAAAGTGATTTTAATTTGGATTCCTATATAAGCAGCAATCTAAATGTCACTTCCAACCAAGCGACACAAAAGATGGGTCTATTTTTGGCTTGTCACAAGCTTTTCACTCAGAGTTCAAAAAATGTATACTTTATGCCAAACTTATTTTGAACATAATTGAGGCTGGGCAAAAAGCAAAGAGTTGGTTTTGTTTCTGAGACAAATGTTCTCTCTGCCCTTGTCAAGATGCAGCAAAATAATTGTAATCATTTCAAAACAGATAAGTGTTGAAGGACACATTAGACCTAAGTTTGTATGAACCCACAGGGAGAATTATTCTGTCATTTCCCTTTTCATTTCTGAACATTTACAGTGAAAGGGTTGTGTGAGTGACAAAGCCTTTATCAAAAGGTTTGAACCTTGTCTGGCAATCAGAAAATACTGTTCCACTGCTTGCCTTTGGGAAATGTCCCATCAGTATCTCAGACTGATTGTACTAGAATATCCCAACCTGGTTCCTTTCAATTTTCTTGGGTAACAATTCACATTATTCTCAGGCAACCATTTCCCCAACTCACATACATGAATCCATACCGTTTCCATGATCACTTCTATAGAATATAAAATGTGTATATTAGACAGGTAGCAAAAATATATTGTATTTAAAAAGAGAATGGGAAGATTAGAAGATTCAGGGAAGTTTAACAGCATTCCAGTTAAAGTGCCATTATAATAGTTGAAAAACAAATTTAATACGTTATTAAACCCTTTTCAGTTTTTCTTATTATTATTATTGGATATCTACCAAAATAAATATAAGTGGTCATTATACTTCTTTTTAGTGATTTTCTCACCAGATTATGTGAGAATGATATGTTCAAATAACATATTGATACAAAATCAAAATAACCCATCCTTTGACTGAATGTCATGTGCAAACACAGCCATGTCATCTAAGCTTTTCCAATCACTGACTCCTCCAAATATCTAGACTTCCATAATTTTCAACACAGGTCATATTGGGTAGTCAAATTCTGGGACTTATATAACTCCATTGCTCATCTCAAGATCAAAAATCTGGTTTGACTCATAATATCAAACTAAGAGCCTTTGACTCTCAAACATCCCTTAGTTTAATGACCTCAATCATAACCATGAAAAGATCATCAGCCTCCACAATTTCAACTTCTCCTTTAATCACAATTTAGTATGATCCTCAGCCCTGCTAGAGTTTATTGAAACAAAGCAGCCTTTAAACTAGAGTTGAATTGGCTCCTTTTAATTAGCTGTAGTTTAGAATAAAAGTGTTTGCTAAATTCACCCAAAAGCTTTTTGAGACGTGAGGGCCACAGTAAGATGCCCATGACATTTATGTGGAAAGAGTCAAGATGTTGTCCTTTGGGATGTTTTAAATTGTTATTTTCTCTATATTAAGTCTGATTTAGGGACCTAGTTTGGTGTAGCAGTTAAGGCAGGGGTCTCCAAACTTGGCAAGTTTAAGACTTGTGGACTTCAACTCCCAGAATTCTCCAGCCAGCATAGTTAGTTAAGCAGTGGTAGTATTCAAGATTTTTTACTACCGGTTCTGTGGGTGAGGCTTGGTAGGTGTGACAGAGGAAGGATACTGTAAAATCTCCATTCCCACCCCACTCCAGGGGAAGGATACTGCAAAATCCCACTCCCTCCCCACCTCACTAACCTGCTTTCCAGCTCTATTCTCCTGTGCAGGGCAACCAAAGAAGACCCAGCCGATCAGCTGGGACTCAGGAGGCAGAGAATAGATGGGGGAGGGACCAGTTGGAGGTGATATTCCGAACTACTCAAAATTTTTGCTATTGATTCTCCAGAATTGGTCACAACCTGCTGAATACCACCTCTGAGTTAAGGCATCAGGCTAGAAACCAAGAGACTAGTTCTCCTTTAGACACAAAGCTAGCTGCGTGACCTTAGCTAATGATAAACCAGGTCAATTTGTCATGTTTATATAATAAAACAAAAGTTCAGTAAAAATTAAAAAACCCTGCTAAGTTTAAGTCTGTAGAGATTCTCAATCATCCAGGCCATGGTTGTCCCAAAGGTGCCTTTTTAGCTGTATCCTGTCCAGCTGCCTCCTGAAAAAGCACCTTTGGGACCCTTCTAGGATTGATACCATGTTTGAACCAGTATTCTATGTTTGGAATACCCTCAAAGGGGAGTAGATGGCTACTTTCAAGCTAGTTTACAAACACCCCACCTCCAGTTTTTTGAGCCTCACATTCCCCTGCCCATCCAATTTCTTTTTTGTTTCTTTCCTTTTCCAGATCCAGAGTTATGTGAAAAAAAAATGGTAATTTCTAAATGACATTCTGTGTGAATTGTTTCTCCCTGCTCGTTGCTGGATGAAAACCAACATTCCTTGTTTTCATAGCATAGGAAGAGATGGGGGAGAAGCATGCAGCATTGCTTCAGAGATATCCTTTAGCTTTAGATGGTGACAGCCAAACCTCCCCTTAATGTCTTATCATGTTGGTAAGTTCCATCTGAAAAATAAAATCAGATCTCTTTGCTGAGTCATAGACGTTTCAGAGCTGCATTTTAGAAAGCCAGGAAATGATTACTGTGAGGTGAGGAGAGCGTCTTCTGAATGTATTGTGATGGTTGTTGTGTTCATAGAGTTGTGCAGGCTTTAAAATTGCAATCCCTGCTTTAAATATTAATTCAGCCGGCTCTCTCCTTTCTATTAGTGCTTTATAAAAATTGCAATGCATGCTGTTTTTTTTGTTTTGTTTTTAGTACAATCTTTAAGAAATGCTGCTTTCTAAGTCTAACCCCATCCACCCCTATCTCCATGGAGGGAAAGCAAAGGATGTCCCTGCACATTTTAAGCCTAAGATGCTTGCACATTTATTTGGATGCAGCTTCCACTGTGCAAAGGAGTTCAGCCATATTTAATGCCCATCAGATGCTCTTCTCATCTCACAGTGAACCTGCCGGTTCTCAGAATGCATGCTTGGAAGCATAAGTTCCACCCAAGAGCAGTAGAGCTTATATTTGGGTAGACCCAGAGTCCAGGAATGTACACTTGGTACATTAACTGTCCAAAATGATTTGTGTGTACAAAGTAGCTGAGATGCCTATGAACAAATAAATCTGCTTAACAGGGAAGGGCAGATGATAAGTAATTAGGAGAAATGGTAAAATATGTTCTATTAATCTGCTTTCAAAAGTCTTGGAAAATGGGGCAAAAGCCTATAATCTCAGAAATAAACATTAATTGATTTTGCAGAATTAATCATTGCTATATAAATTTGTGCATTTTTAAAAAATCTCCTCTTGAAGAAGAGAAATTATGAATACTCTCAAAGGGGAGGGGAGAGATTTATACCCTTTCTACAGTTGCATTGTCAACTTGTTTGTCAGCCTTTCTAAAACTGGTTTCATTTAGTTCAGGTATGAGTAATGTGCTTTTTTCTTTAAAAAGAAAAAAAATAAAACTGATTCATCTTTGGGGTATGTAGCTGATAAACCAACTTTGAGAAAATCTATTGTCCAAGGGAAAAATGAATCAAATGCTCACCTCATACTGATTCTCAAAACTTCTTCGTTACTCTTCCATTTTCATTCATTCATGCATCCCAACTAGCATGGTGTTAAGTGTTGGACAATGGTGGAGGAGACTTTAGTTCGAATTTGCCTTCAGCCATAGTTGTTCACTGGATGATTTGGGACCAATTACCATCTGTGCGTTTTCTTGCTGGAGAAAATTGGAGTAGGAAGTAGGAATGAAATAATTTATTATTTTATTTTATTGTTCTGTTGATTTTTTGAGGCCATTCAAACCCCTACCCTCCCCCCCCCCAAAAAAAAANAAGGCTCTGGGCAGCTTACAATATTTCAAATATATAGTTGAAAAAACAGGGCTGTCTAAACAAAATAATATCAATAACTTTCAGGAATGATTTTGACCTACAAATACGCTAACCCAGAGTTTTGGAACAGCACCAGGTTTTCAGGGATTTCCAGAATATTTCCAGAATGGAAGTCATATATATGTACCATGGAATGCTGTTATAGAGGGCAGGGGCTGTGATAAAGAATGGTATCTCAATGGACCCACTCTGCCTGATGGGTAGGAACAACTGGAGATAGGCATTTCCTGAGATACCACATGGACATAGTAAGGAATGCAAACTACTGCTTGCACTGTTGCCTTTTGGACTTGTTATAGCTTCCAAATCATCTTCAAAGGCAACCACATGTAAGCAGTTGCAGCAATCCAGTTGTGGGATTATAGACCACTGTAACCACGGATGTTTAACTTATGGCATCACATTGCCATCATGTGATGTTTTGAAACATTTTTTCCCTTTTGAAGCAGAGGTGGGCATGGCCTGCACATGATGCATCTGGCCTGCAGGATGCCAGTTTGACACCCCTGAATTTGTAACCAATTATAGGGCCTCATGAATGAGAAAAGGCCTCCCATCCTTCGAATGTTAACTATGAGTCTACAAGGATCCCCAAGCTATACACTAACCTTAACTGGGGAAATGCAGCCCCATTTAAGACCAAAGGTTAACATGCTCAAAGAGCCATAGCTAGCCTTGTCAAGATTGAGCCAATCTGTTCTTCCCCATCTAGACCCAACTAGCCTCCAGAGGCGGGTCAGTTTAGTAAATTGATAGCTTTACCTTCCCAATCCTGGTTGAGATGTACAATTAGGTATCATCAATGTACTGTACCAAATCCCAAACTGAATGATGACCTCACCCAGTAGTTTCATATACTGTAGATATTAAAAAGAGGGAATAACATCATTGAACATTGAAGTACTCCACAAGTGTGGGTGTAATCTCTTACCTTCTGAGGAATCATCAACTGGAATCAACCACTGAAGAAGCAGGTGAACCACTGCAGCACAATATTCCCCTATTCCCAAGCCCTTGAAGCCAGTCCATTCCTCAATGATCAATGGTATATAGAAAGCTGCTAAGAGATCAAAAAGCACAAGGATGAATGCCCCCATCCCAGGCCCACCACAGATTACCCACAAGCACTACCAATATTATCGTTATACTATATCTTGACTTTAAATTTGGCTGAAACAGGTCCTGATCACCAACTTCCTCCAAGTGCTTCTACAACTGCTATCCATCTACCTTCTCAAACAACCTTCCATACAAGGGAACTCTTGAGAAGAAAGCACACCACTGCTAGGAGTGAATAAAGACTCCATCACAACCTTTACCTAATCTCTCCAATTCTTGTGTAGAAATTATTGCTGGAACGATAAATAATTAAAAGGTGGGAAAAAATGAAATATTTCCTGGAAATTATTATATTAGTAGATGAAAAGTATTTGTGTTCTGCATCAAAAGTTTAAATGTCTCTAACATGGCTTGAATCAATTTTCCACTTACTTTAACTTAAATTGTTCTCAGGCTTTTAAAAGCATCCATATTAAAATCAGGCCCATACAGCTAACTGAGAAGTTATTTTATTTTGATTTGTCAATCACAAGATAATTAGGTAATTACAAGATAATAGGTATAAGTATATACATAATTATGAATACATGAAATGGAAACATATAACAAAAATAAAAGAAACAATAGATAGGGATGGTAGGCACATTGGTGTGCTTATGCATGCCCCCTACAGACCTCTTAGGAAAGGGGTGAGGTCAATAGTAGACAGTCTAAGGTTAAAGTTTTTGGAGTTTGGGGAACAAACCAGAGTCAGGCAGAGTATTCCAGACACTGACCACTCTGTTGCTGAAGTCGTATTTCCTGCAATCAAGTTTGGTGCGGTTAACCTTGAGTTTGTATCTATTGTGTGCTCTTGTGTTGTTATGGTTGAAGCTGAAGTATTCATTGACAGGTAGGACATTGCAATGTATGATTTTATATACCATACTTAGATCAGACCAGAGAGAGTGTAATTCAAGGTTTTCTAGGTCTAGAATTTCAAAGTCTGGTGGCATAAGGTATTATACAATGAGTGGAGGAGTGGAGAACTCTTCTTGTGAAATATTTCTGGACTTTCTCAATTGTGCTAATATCAGACACATAATGTGGGTTCCACATTATGGTCTAGCAAATTTTTTGTATGCTCTGGTTAGTAATGTGATATTACCAGAGAAAAAGCTATGTAGGATTACAATTAACAACTCTTAATTAGTTAGTTATCTTTCATTGCTCATGCCTTGATGGCAAGGCACTGATTAAAACTGCATGTGAAAATACAATTCCACTCCTAATTCCAATCAACTGGAAGGAAGACTCATTGAATTCATTGGGATTTACTTCTTATTTATTTATTTAAATTGCTATGCTGCCTATCCCAGTGATACAGTGATCACAGAAAAAGTTCATCTTTACAGTTATTGACATGCCTTTATCAGATTAGTCAAGGTGTGAAGTAGCTATTGCCTTCCAGAATATCTTCCAAACAAGATAATGGTAAAGAATTATTAAATGCTCTTCTGAAGAAAATGTTAGCATGTTATGGCATTCATTATTTTGTCATTCATAATGAAATTAAGACAGCTATTATATAGAGATTTCACTGTATTTCCAAAAAATAAACTCTGGATATATTTTACAGCTAGAAATACACATCTGTTCATAGACATTTTGCCTGATATTATACCCCTGTTCAGGGGTTCAATGGCACTTCCCATCATAGCATCCAGAGGTGGTATTCAGCAGGTTCTGACCAGTTCTGGAGAACTGGTAGCAGAAATTTTGAGTAGTTCGGAGTACCACCTCTGACTCACCCCCGTCTATTCTCTCCTCCCCCCAAATCCCAGCAGATTGGCTGGGTCTTCTTTGGTTGCCCTACACAGGAGAACGGAGCTGGAAAGCAGGTTAGTGGGGTGGGGAGGGGATTTTGCAATAACCTTCCCCTGCCATGCCCACCAAGCCACACCCACCAAGCCATGCCCACAGAGCCGGTAGTAAAAAAAATTTAATCCCACCACTGATAGCATCCAGGCTGCCTTAATACCATAAATTAGTCTAACAAAAAGGAATTATGAATAAGAGGGTACAGGAAAGTTTTAAAAAGCAAGAGACAGGAAAAATATCTTAAGACAGGTGATCACATAAAGGTATCTAAATTGAAGGGGAAGTTTGGAAAAGGCTATCAGCAAACATACAGATGAATTATTTCATCTATTTATTAAACAAATTTATATGGCCATCCAACTCATGCACAGGTGAATCCAGATGACTTACAGCATTAAAAATCCATAACATAAAGGTCTATAACCTCCTCTACCCAGTAGCAGCAACAACATCATCAAATCAAACTTGATCAGCTTTCTGATCTCCATTTCTGGTGCCCAGCCCCGCTGACAAAACCACATGTTCAGGGCCTTTCAGAAAAGCAGTAGGCTAAAGCTGGACAATTGTACCTCAGTGTAACATGTTCCATAGAAAAGGGGCCACCACAGACAAGGTGGTGCTCTGGGGACAAAGGGGAGGAAGAGTGGTGTATAGATTAAAGGATGACCTAGAGAAAGAGGTATCTCCTCCAGGAGCTACAAAAGGTATACATTGAGCAACACCATGACTACAGAATTGAAAAAGGAATCAGAAAAAAAGGAAAATACAGATAAATTCTAACCAAATTAGTTGGCTAGCCAGAAGAGTTCAACACTTGGCTTAATGAGACTGGAATACATGATCTTTAATTTGATGGGGTTTTATATCACTCTTTCCTTATAACACTTTTTTTCTTTTTTTTTTCTATTGTCCTCAGAGTACAGCTTTAAAATATTTTCTTTATAATCCAAATGAGTGATTCAGTGGGGAAAAAATGCAGTGCTGTTCATAGGTTACTGCCTAGGGGTGTTAGAGTTAAATTGGATGAAATGTGTGTTCATGTACATCATTAGTCTACCTATACATGTGTATGCACATGTCCAGACATGTCACAACTCTGACATGTCTGCACATGTGCAAGTTGTACCCAGACATGCCTAGACACCCCACCCCACTCTTTTTATATTCACATGGCTGATTTTTGTACGTGCCTAGAATCATGGTTCTGACATGTATAGACATATTGATAATAAATATCATTGTTGGATATTCACTGCTTTGTTGGTTGCTGTGTGTATTTATGTCAGTATTTTCTTTCCAGTAAAATTTTCCTAGCTTTGCTGGACGAAGGTGGAATAAAGCTTTAAATAGGCCATGCTTCAAAATGTTTATATGCATTTGTGTATTTGTGTAATCAACTAAATTTGCAAACATATGCGTGTGGGTGTAGTGCGATGGATGTATGGCAATGGGTATATTTTCAAGCAGATTTGCAAATGATGTTTCTTTAATTTTTACGAACAGCGAAGCTGACTATGATTTTCACTTCACTTGGGCCTTATTTGAATCCAGATAGGATTAGAGTTAGGGTTAGGATATAAATTAATAATTCTGGGGCTGCTGGTTTAATTTGTTTTTCCCTGCTTTTGAGAAAATGATTTTAAAACAACATAGAAATAAAAGCTTTTAGAAAAAAGGATGCAAATCCAAATTGTGGCTGCAATTTAGGGAATTCCTTTTCTTACATTCAAGGCATTGATTTTGTAACTCCACAAAAATTAAAAGCATAATTAGACTATTATTTATTTCATAATGCACAAAGTAGGCTTTGCTTCCCAATCCAGTGCTGCTTAGGGGTTCTGTTAATTATTCACTTAGTTTTGGTTTGAATCCACATAGGAGTAAGGGCTAGATTTGGGGTTAACCTACTCATGTATTCTAGCCACACTTTGGTTTTAGCCATTTTCCAAAGCACCTGAAGGCAGGACAAAAAGCAAAGGCTGGAAACTCATCAAGGGAAGAAGCAATCTAGAACTAAGGAGAAATTTCCTAACAGTGAGAACAATAAATCAGTGGACAGACTCGCCTCTGGAAGTTGTGGATATCTGAAATGGTGTAGGGCAGTGGTTCCCAAAGTGGGTGGTACCACCCCCTGGGGGTGGTGGGATGCCTTAGGGGGGCGCTGAGAAGCAAGGGGGCTGGCAGGGGGTGCTAAGAGATGGCAGGCGGGCACTAGAGGTGAGCAGCAGGGCACAATTCAGGGGTGAGAAAAAAAATCCCCCCCCACCGCCGTGTTCGAGGCAAGGCCCTGCAGGATCATCCCATTGACTTGCACGCTCTGGTGCAAGGAGTTCCACCCCAAATGCAGCATTGGCAAAGCCTAAAGTGGCTTTGCTCTCCTTTTCAAACATCCCGCCACCGCTGCATTCCACCCCATTGAGTCCCCTGCACCAGAGGTACCTGCCCAAGCAAGTCTGAATGGAGCTGTGCATGAAGTCAATGGAGTGAGCCTGAGAGGAAAAGAGAGAGGAAAGAGAGAGAGAGAGAGAGAGAGAGAGAGAGAGAGAGAAGAAGAGAAAGAGAAAGGGAAAGAAGAGAAAAAAGGACAGAAAGAAAGGGGGATGGAAGGAGAGGGAACAAAAAGAAAAAAAGAAATAAAGAAGAGGAGGGAGAAGAAAGATAATGAGATATCCTGTTCTAGTCCAAAAACCTCTCCACAGGTTAAAAGGGGATTGTCGTGCGTGCGTGTTGTGTGTTTCTCCTTGTAATTTACCAATATATTTTGTTTGCCTTCTTCAGGGAATTGGCACTGTAATACATCAGGGAAATAAAAAATTTTTAGGGTGAGATCTGGTCCAATGGATCCTGTTTAAACTCAAGAAAATGGGGAGCTTCCTAATAGTTTGCCATGTTCGTCTACAAAACCTTTAATTAATAAGAAAGCCAAAATGTTTCAATAGTGGCAAAACATGCTGGCAAAATTGATGTCAATGTTGGAAAAGGCCCTAACTTGGGCCGCATTTCAATCTGATGCATCAGCGGCTTTTCCTCTCCCTCTCTTCCCTCCCTCTCTCTCCCTCCCTTCCTCCCCTCCATCCCTCCTGCCCCTTCTTGTTCTTGTCTTCTTCCTTTCCTTTTCTCTGTCAATTTTTCCTTCCTTTCCTCTTTTCTCCTGTCTCTTTCCTCTCCCAGGCTCACCCCATTATTTGTGCCACCACCTCTGCTCGGGACTTGCTTGGGCATTCCATCCAGTGCAGCGGACTCAATGGGTGGACCTGCGGGGCTGGCCACCTTGAACACGTCAGTGCCGGCACATTTGAAAAATAGAGCAAAGCAGAGGTACGGCAATTTTGTTGGCAAAGAATCACAACAAAGCTTCTGGTTGTGCACAAGAAGACACACATGGTCAATGCAATCAGCAACATAAATAAGAAATCAACAAGGAATCGCAGCAAAGCATCTTCTGATTAATTGATGCACTACTAAATTCTTATCAAGAGACTTTGCTGATTCTATGTCCATTGACCAGCTCAGCAGGTTGGAAGGGAGTATGTGTATTATGTGTGTGCATGGTTGCCCAAACTCCAAAAACAGGTCCAAGTAGTTCTGGAGGAGGCAGTCATAAATTAGAACCACTTGCTAAGCAACCGGCCATTTAAGTGAGGACCACTTGTATTTGGTTTGCCAGTCACCAAACCACACTCACCCAGTCACGTGACCAGCAAGCCACGCCACCAGCCATGTGACCAGCAAGCCATGCCCACCCAGTCATGTGACCAGCAAGCCACACCCACCCAATCATATGACCAGCAGACCACACCCTCAAATTAGGCCACGCACACAGAAATTTGAATCCCGCCCCTGGGTGGGGGGCATTGAGGATGAGTTTGTAGCACCAAGGGGGCAATGGACTGAAAAAGTTGGGGAACCACTGGTATAGGGTTTCCTATCTGAGCAGGGGGTTGGACTAGAAGACCTTCAAGGTCCCTTCCAACTCTGTTAAAGATTTCACTATTTCTGTTATACACATAAGATGAACTAGGCTAAACTACTCTAATGTTTTAACCTGCAAGTATATTATCTGCTTCCTCCAAATGGCACAGAATGCACTCTTCCTTCTAACACTGTCACTCAGTATTTACATTTTTCCCAAACTATTTTCAACCGTCAATAATATTTCTCTGGGTAAGTCCATTGTATGTTCCAATCGAGTGGTATTAGAATGCTTGCCAATAAAGTTGCATTCAATACTGCAAAATCTGTGACATCTTGAAATTAACACCTTGTAAATTTTGCTTTCGCCTCTTGCAAATGACCATGCAGTTTTCAGACTTTAAAAAAAATATCTCTAACATGAAGTGGTAAGATTATCCTTCTTCTTCAATAGTAGCATTATCATGTGGTCCAGGCCCTAATTTTCTCTCACAAATGTAGCACCTCACAGCAGTTTATTAAACATCCATATGATATATTAAACACACACATTAGCACAGCAATATCTCAAATGAAGGGAGGCGCAATATAGGCTCTATAGTAGATAACTGCTAACTTCTTAACAAACCATTAGTTGATACTTCTCATGATACTTTGTCATCTTGAATGATATTTGCATTCTCTCTAATCAAGATCAAAAACATAATTTGAAAGCGATGGCATATGCTTGTTAGGCAACCTGGTTAGACATAATTTGCTATTCCTCACAACGTGGGTTCCATTGTGGTTAATTAAATCTTTTGTGGTTCTATGTGCATTGGGAAGCTTGGCTTAAGTAATGGGATGGTTTGTGATTGGCTTCTATCAGCATATTTTTGAAAACCACATTGGTTTTTCATTTGATCTGAAGTAGGTTGCTTCCTGGTTTCCAAATGCAGTATTTCCTATTTGGTTAAAGTCCGGATATAATCCCTCATCTCACTTATGGTTAATAATAGATAAAATGGAAATAATGTTTTGACTTGGGGCACTATCAATCCTGAATCAGTGAAACTAGCCCCAAGATGAGACATTACATTTTTTTCCTCTTCTATTTTGAACTTGTTGAATGTACTTTTTATCACAACAGTGTCATATAATTGATGCTACATCTGGATGGATTGAATGACTGGTTATGTGCTCTCTTAAGGACTACAAAGTTAAACCTACTCAGGGATAATTTGTTTCCAATTTACTGAATACAAAGACCACTTGAATATTACCAACATTGACAAAATCTCTCTGTCAATTGCAAAAGGCAGCTTTACTTTGAACAGCTTATATCCTGCAATAATACCACCATCAATCAACATCTCCCTATCTGAGTTCTTCAGGAAGTTTTTTGATAGATGGGTTAAATGACAAATTCTTTTTAAACATCTGCAACCAATCAAACTAAAGATAAAATAATCATAAAATAAAAACACAGGTGATCTTTGACTTATGGACCACAATTGAGCCCAAAATTTCCGTTGCTATGTGAGACATTTGTTAAGAGAGTTTTGCCCCATTTTTACTACCTTTCTCACCCAAGTTGTTAAATGAATTACTGCAGTTGTTAAATTAGTAACATGGTTGTTAAGTGAATCTGGCTCCCCCCCACTGACTTTGCTTGTCAGAAGGTCACAAACACTGATTACATGATCACTGCAACCATCATTAATATGAATCAGTTCCCAAGCTTCAGAATTTAGATCATGTAGCCATGGGAATTCCCAGCATTGCATTTAAAATGGTTTTATTTTTAAATTCAGTTTGTGTTTCATTAAGTCTGATGAAGCCTGGGTCAGACCAGTCCTGCCTTAGACATGACTGGGTGACTTTTAGGAGGAAGAAGGAGCATTAGGTAAATTTGCCACCTTGGGTGATTTATAAAAATAATAAAGGTGAGATAAAAATAAACAAAAGTAAGTAAAAACAATAGACCTCCTTGGTCCATCAGAATGTAACGTATATTGTCATGAGTGCAACCATCACATTTTTACAGTTCAAAAATACTTCGTGTCTTCCAGTAGACAGAGAAAGTGTTTATGTCAAGGTAACACAGAACATTGCTTATTCTGTTTTCAGATCTCCATTTGTACATCAATCGCTTTGAGCATTTTTTCTATGGATATGTCTTGACATTTTCTGTCTACTTTAAGCGACCTCAGGTTCACCTTTACGATGCTGTCATTCTTTGTCCCGTTCTTTTGAAGTAGCAAAACAATTCGTAGCAAAATAATTCACATACTTTATTATATTTTTTATAACACAATCCATTTAGTCTAATAATTTCTTTCTATTTTCAATTTTCACTATAAACATGTATGAAGAAATTTGGGAAGGGCAGTTTTTAACAAACATGAAGGCTTCCATTTTTGCAACAAAAGCATTTTTTGTGCATTGCTGTTTTTATACATCACATGCTGATGTATTTTTGTATATAAATAGATAACTTTAGTTCTAGAAAGTCCTCAGTTATTAAGGCTAATCAGAATAATAAAATATTTGTAAGAGATAGCTGAGAAAATAGAAGCTATCTTACACCTTGCTGATTGAAAATGATGAGAACTGTAGTTCTGAACATTTAGGTGACTTCAAATTATAGAAGTCTAGACCAAAGTTTTAGGCTATAAATGTAATAATCAGCATGGTAATTTCTCTTAATCAATGAATGCAATGATCAGCAGGGGGTTTCTCTTTATCCATGACACTAATTGAATGACTATGGGTCATTATCAGAATCTGCTAACGTCCTTGAACAGAATACGGAACCAATTTATATTTTTATTAAGAATCTGGATAACACGCATTTCATTTAAAAATGCATGAGAATTAAAGAGTGACTGAGAGATAATTGATTTGAATATCCATATACTTTACGTGCTCTGCAGTGCTGACAATTTAAATATATAAATATTTAAATATACATATGAGGACTTTTTCTGTGTATTCATTACTGCATCCATTACACAGGATGTCCCTATTTCACTTTCCATTTTTGTCACATATAAAGTTCCATTATGCATAGTAAAGGATATATAAAAGGATATATGAAAGAATATCAACAAAAGCATTCACTGGAGTATGGCTAGAACTATGATATGTAATATTAATTTATAGGTTTTGTGTGACCTGGACGTTCTTCTTTTTGGTTCATAAATTGTTTCTCTAATTTTTTGCACTTTAAATGAAATTCAAGGAAGAATTACCAAAGGTGTATAAAGTCTACATGCTATAAAATGCAAACATGTCACTTTAATGTGAAACTCTAAATAGATCTATAAATTAGTCCTCTTATTTTATAAGGGAAATGGGCAAGTTATACTGTACCTCATTTACTGGAGATGGTTTCTTTTTTTAGATACATATCTCTAATCTATTTTTCCTCAATATTCTTTTGGGAAGCCTGATTAAACATGTTGAGAGCTATCTGTAACTCTATAGGATAGCTATACTATCCTGCTCTGGCAAATTGTGAGTTATTGAATCATAGTTCTTAATACTTTTTAAATAATTATTATATAATAGCTTTTGATAATGACTGTTTTATGTTTCTACTGTCTGTTTGGATTGTTGTATAGTATGCCACTCAGAGCCACTTTTCATGAGGTAGGTAGCCATATTTATTAATTAAATATTTTCCCCATAAAATTATTATTTTATAGGTAATTCAAGGCATAATACTCCTTTTTCTCCTTTTTTCACAACAAGTAGGTTGGGTTTAGAGAGTGACTGGCCCCAAGTAAGGTGACCAACTTTTACAATGAAAAGGAGGACACAAATAAATTGAAGAAAAAAAACAAAGCCACTTGTGCACGGCGCACTCTTGCGTGCGGCGCACTCTATCAAAACAATTATCCTGTGTGGAGTGCATGCATCTCATAATCGCATCTCACCGCACTGTACCAAGCCTTGATGAATCGTCATGTCAAATACAAATACGTCACATCACACACAACAGATCGGCTTGGCATTGATCAAATACGGAGATTTACAGATTAGTCTTCAAATATCAAATATCAAAAAGGAGGACACTTTTCAAGAGAGGACAGAATTTACAAAAGGAAGACTGTCCTCCCTAAAGGAGGATGATTGGTCACCTTACCTAAGTCACTCAGCTGGCATTCAGGCCTAAGGTAGGGCTAGAACTCTCAGTCTCCAAATTTCTAGGTTCATGCCTTAACCACCAGACCAAACTGGCTCTCCTCTATTATTAATTCTCCTATTACCCCTTTGACTCCTACATTAATCATCCTAAAACTTCTGCATTAATCATGTGCATTTGATTGATAAATAAATAAAACCAGGCCTGAAGCAGAAGGAGCTGTGATACCAAGTTTAGTAGTGGATTGCTAAGGCAGGATCTGCTACACTGTAGTTCCATCTCGGGAGCAATGGAAGCCTATTTAGTTAAGATTTCTCTCTTGTCTGCCCATAGTCAAGCCAAGCTGTGATTTATTAATTTATTTATAAGATTTATAAGTTCTGCACAACCATTGAGTTCAAAACGATCTTCTGTCCTTCATCCTTGTTCCTTGCTGTTCCTCAGAAGTAGATTAGTCTCTTGTGGAAAACACACAACTGTTTGGTGCTATCACTCTTCTTTGCCTCAATTCCCCCTTCAAAACTGAGCATTTTGCACATGGTCTTCAACCATTTTTATTTGCACATGGCTACAAGCCAGCCTTAACAGGAAATACTGTATATTCTTCCCTAGCATCTATTCCTGTCCCATCATCTTTCCCTTCTTCTAATATCTCCCTGTCATTGGCAGGTTTAAGGGATTTTTATTTTGTAAAAACACTTTGTACATTGATTAATATATAAATAGTATTTTTAATGGGAAACATTCTGGCTTAAAGTCTGACATTTGAGCTGCCCACTGTTTTCTCTTCCCAGAGTTGTCGTGGCCTTTGGCCAAAGTCTTGGCTAGAAAGTTGGTTTCCTAATGTACATACAGTTAATTTATTGAAATCTTGCATATGGTGCCTTAACTTGATACTGACATGTGTTTTCTAAAATCCAGCTGTGTTTTACATTTCAACAGAAATAATTTATGGAACTAGGAAGTTAAGGGTAATTTTGGCTTACTCTTGATTTGGTAAAAATAGATTCATAAATATCTGTAGTGTCTACTGATGTTGTCTTTGTTTACACTGATTAGAGTTAATTATACTGGCAAAGCTTTCCAATAGAACTGTGCTTATGATAATTGGCTCTTGTCAGATGCTGTTAAAAAGGCAAAATTGAATGAATTTCAATGGCTATTTTCATAGATAATTATTATTTGCTTATTGGTCTTAAGCATGTTTATACTGTTCTTCAGATAGAAAGGGTCTCAGAGCACATGACTTGCAAGGAAAATAAGTACAAACCAGTTTGGTGTGGTGATTAAGATGTTGGCCTAGAAATTCTAGTCCAGCTTTAGGCATGAAAATCAGCTGAATGATTTTTGGCCAGTCACCTCTTTCAGAACAGAATAAAATAGAATTCTTTCTTGGCCAAGTGTGATTGGATACACAAGGATTTTGTTTTTGGAGTATAAGCTCTCATTGTACATATAAACAACAAAGTGATAGATCATAGATCATAAATCATAGTTACAATCATTAATAATAAGATACAAACAACAATTGATAAATCATAATGTATCAATAGGAGAAGGTAGTAGGAAAGATGAGAATATGAAAAAAGAAGAGATGATGAGAAAAATGAGATGAGAAAGATAATAGCAATACAGCCTACTACACGGGTAAATATCTTTAGGCATAAGAACATGTTGTGGGAATTATGTGTTTAGTAGAGTGATGACACAGGGGAAAAAAAACTTCCTACTAGATATAAATTGCCATGCCTTTGGATGGGGATGGGAATTATTTCAGGGGGAAATTCAACTAAGCTCTTAGACTAAAACAGAGTCTTTGTCTAATATGAAGATTATTATAGATTAAATCCTAATTGTTGGACAAATGAAGGACAAATTTCTCCTATCTCCTTTCTGGGGCTGAAGAAATGCTTCTGCCTTTTTGTTTATGGAACCCTTTCAGAATATTTCCCTCAAAGCCATCTCTATGGCTCTCTACAGAGGCATATAAATTATGCCATTGATTTACTGATTTGCAACCTCTGATTTTGGGTGAGTGAAAAGCATAGTATCCTAAGAAAAGCAACCTCTGATTTTGGGTGAGTGAAAAGCATAGTATCCCATAGTATAAATATGTTCAGTAAATAATTATTACAGTAGCCTCTAGGAGCTGTAAAAACAAAAACAAAAAAGATCTATAATCAGGCACAATAAATGTAAGTATATGGGCAGAAACAGGATATGGAAATGAACAGAGAATAGGTGAAGGGGCAGGAACTGCATAATCATGACCTCTCAGCTATGGGAATGTAAGATCAGTGCTGGTTCAAGTGTGTATGGCATTCCTAGGGACATTGGCTAATGGCACCATCTCTCACCAATACCAAGACTTGCATTTTCAAAATGATTTGAAAGAAAGGCACTGGCATTCCATAAGATTTCATGCATTATGCCAGTGCCTATTCAGCTTCAGGGCGGCATGGTGGTCTCAGTGATTAAGATGCTGGGCTTTTCAGCTGGAAAGCCAGCCACACTGGTTCCAAGACCCGAGTGCCATACAAAGGGGTGAACTCCCATCTTCGCCCCAGCTCCTGCCAACCTCACAGTTCGAAACCATGCAGTCGCAAGTGGATAAATTCGGTACCACTTTGGTGGGGAGGTAACAGCACTCTGTGACATCATGCTGGCCACATAACTGAAGAAATTCTTCAAGCAGCGCTAGCTCAATGGCCTTGAAATGGACATGAACACTACCCCCAACAGTCGGCAATAACTTGCAAAATAAAATCAGCAGGAACTCCTTTACTTTTCCTTAGGCTCAGCTTCAGCCTAAAGCCAGCCTGTGTAAACTGAGTATTGGATCATGTGCCATAAAGTAGGTGTCAACTCTTGTATAGATTTTCTTTATGGTGATCTGTCATAATCTATTATTTCAGGAATTCCAACAGTGGACTCTTCCATTATGTTATTTTCTTACCTTCCACCTACCCCAGCATTACAGCCTTCTTCAGGCAGCTGAGTGTTTACATAATGTGTTCCAAAAAGGATAAATTTGACCCTGGTCATTTGTGCCTCATTTGATTGGATGATCCATTTGTTTGTTTTCTTGACTGTCCATAGTATTCTTAGGAGTCTTCTCAGAGACCAAAAACAGCAATAATCTTCATATTCTGCTTCTTCAAAGTCTCATTTGCACTTCCATAGAGGGAGGGAATACCACAGCCTGCATAATTCTGATCTTTGTAAGTGTAGATACTTGACAGCAGCTGTATATCTTTTCCAAGATTTTTGTGGCTGCTCTACCAAGTGCTAGTCTGTGGCATATTTCTTGACTGTTTGTTCCATGTTGTTAATGGCTGATCCTAAAAGACAGAAGCTATCCACTACTTCAATATCTTCACCATCAATTCTAAAATATGAATATAACTAGTAATATTTTTAAAGTTTTCATTAGATAAAGCCTTCACATTGTTTTTAATAATGTAAAGATGCTAATTTTAAGGGGGACAGGGAGTAGCACGTTAAAGAAGGTAGTAGGAAAAGGAGGGGCAGGAAACATTTGTGAATAAAAACAATTATTATAAAAAAATGTGATAACTGTACATTATTAATTGTAATAATTAAAAAGTACCATCCTCCATGTCCTAAAACAAGATAGCTTATTGCTGAATTCCAACAGCAAATAGAGGATAGTTTGGCAAAATAATGGGAAAGAGACCTTGAATAGAATCTACTACTATGTTGATTTTCAGATCTTTTTTTTTTTACTATCACTGATCACAAGAAAATCATATGATGATGATGATGATGATGATGATGATGATGATGATGATGATGATGATGATGATAATTTAGATTTAATAGAGCCACCAACTCCAGAAAAAAGTGCAGTGGTGGTTATTCTTAGGTATGTTTCTTAGGTACCCAAAATGACAATGATTCATTGGTTACTATGCTAACTACTATAATTTCATGGAAAGTTCATTATCAACAGTTCATTGTTCCATTATTGATCCACTTATTAAGATAGATAGTATAATGAGACCTGTTCACATACTGTACATACCTTCATCCTTCTGTGTGTCTGCTCTACCAGCCCAGTGAACACTTCAAAAATTATGAGGAAAAAGTATTTTGGACTTCACAAATGCAACATCTCTCTGCTTTTCATTAAAGCAGGTCAATGTTTTTCAGTTTTCACACAAACCCATTACAGCCAATGCAACTCTTAAGAGTACCAGATCCCTTTCTAGGGATAGTTGTAGAAGCCTGAAAAAATGTTGATTGACAACAACAAAGAGGTGTTTTGTTTATGCAAAATATGAAGTACTTTCTCATTTTCAAAGCATGTATAGCCTATCCATATAACTTACATTTTAATTATGGAAACAAAGGTTTCACCTGTTTCAGATGACATAACCAAGTATCTTATTTCTTTCATTTCTACTCTGCTCTCTTCCCCAGGCCATTAGTAGCATCACATACCCTTACTATTCCCATGTAACAGCCTTGCTGATGCATAGCAACTTCCTGATGTCCAAGTCCCTTAATCAAATGTGTATAGATTTTCTACTCAGCTGGAGCCAGAGAAATCTAATTTCCAATTCATGCCAACAAAGTTGCTAAGTAATTTTTAAGAGAGATGTTTGCGCTACAATAACCACACATAGCAGGAAGCTGTTTCAAATGCAGGAAGATCTTATTTTCTTGAATAGATATTGAAGCTTCCTTAGCTCAGTTTAAAATCACAGAGAAAATCTAAAGAAAGTCCACAGGAAAGAGAGATTAACACTGTCAAAATGGTGCATGCAATTGTGTCAGTTTCAAGCCTTATTCTTTTATGTGGATGTGATATTTTTGAGACTCATTGAAAAGAAATGGGCTTCAGCTTCCTACCATTTTGATGCCCAATTTTGATGTAGTTTTTCATCTTATTTTGATTGTTCATCAGATCACAAGCCTCTTACATGAATGTATTTCCTTGATAGGGAAATGGGTTTTGGGCTGTTGCTCTGAATTTTCCAATTATGAGAGTAAGATATTACAGGTAGGAAGTTGTGCTTAGAAACTCAGTTCCAACTAACTGCATTTAAATCTTATTTAATTAGAAATCTTGCATAAAATGGAAGCAGGTTTGCTCTTTCCTTAGAATGATAGCAAAGCAGCCATACAAGGGTGTAACATTTAGGAATGCAATCACAAGATAAATTGCGAATTCTGATTTTTAAATGCAGTTAACTGAATTGCTGTCCAGCTTTTGCAACTAAGTGTGGTAGTCCTAATCCAGGCCAACAAAGATTAATTATTTTACCTATTATGCATATAGCATAAGGGCACTCTTAAAAGGTGTGCATAAACAGAAACATATCCGCAATACATGACTTTAAAAGAAAAATTCCACTGAGTTCACTAAACTTTTGCAAGTCTATTATTAACTTAACACCAAAATTCTTAATTCTTAAACAGAACCATTTACTTGCAAAAATAATAAAAAATAGGTTTGGAAAGCAGGGGTTTTTCTCATCTATTTTTTTTCTTTAATTCATATTTTATCTGAGACATTATAATTTTATCTTATTATATTATCACTGAGGTAATATTATTTTATCTCAGTGGCCAATCCTAGCTTTGCAGATATGTCAGGATTATAAATTCCAAGATTCCCCCCTTGCATGGATAACAGCACCCTAAATGTATTGGAGGATTTCAAATCAGAGAAGACTCGTTTGCAGAATCAGATCTTTTTCGTGTGACTTCAAATATCAAGTGATATTTCATTGGCAAAATAAAGAAGCCTCAGTCAGCCTCCGTGACATTTGCAGCCAGATGTTCTATCTGTTTCTACAGTTTGGCCATGGCCAATCTTGTTCATGTTATACAAGGGAGCAATACTAATTTCATGCTGGCAAAGTCCACCAGGAGCCAGATGGCCTTGATTAATCATCTAGCGTACAGATTTGCACAAACAATTCTCTTTCTCCACACATAACAAAGAAAGCTTAAAGAAGAGATACATTCTAGAACAGTGTACAATCAAGCACCAACTCTTTCATTGCTTTCAACAATGCTTCATAGAGAGAAAAACTGTGTGTCCTCTTATCAGAAAGTTACTTTCAGAATAATTTCCATTTCATTTTAGTATTAGTATTAGTATAAACTTTTATTCATTAAACATGAAACTCAGGTTTAAACATTTAAAATGTATCACAAATATCATTGACTGACTCTGATGGTTGATACGGGTTGCTGCCAGCATCCTAGGTATAAAATAATAATAATAATAATAATAATAATAATAATAATAATAATAATAGTAGTAGTAGTAGTAGTAGTAGTAGTAGTAGTAGTAGTAGTNAATAATAATAATAATAATAATAATAATAATAATAATAATAATAATAGTAGTAGTAGTAGTAGTAGTAGTAGTAGTAGTAGTAGTAGTTATACATATTCCAAAGAGCTATTAACATCCCTCTGTAAAATGGGTCACGTGTTGTGGGACAATGTTTCCTTGCGTCATCATTCCCAAATTACTTAACTTGAGGCTTTCCTTCTCATCTAATTCTGAATTTATATATTGAGTTTGGCAGTTAACTAAAAAGATACTCCTTTGGTCCTTTGGTTTTTTTAGCTGCCCAAAAGAGGGAGTGGGGGGAAATAAGGCATTCCTGAAATGCCTAGATAATCACCCCAGCAGCCCAAAGGTGTCGGAGAGTAAGAAGTTTATTGGAGAGCATGATGGATAACTCTTGGAAATGGATGTGTCTCATTGGAGAAGTCACATCCAGGGGATGGGGGGAAGATCAGGGTCAAGGGGCAAATGTATGATGTGATTTAGTATTGGCTGTACCCAGCTAATCACCAACATGGTCACTTCTAATAAATCAAATTTCTTTTCTCTGAGATGCGGCTAGAGACTTTTGATTTGAATGAGGGTGGATTTGTTGGAGCCCAGAGAGGGTAATTTTAATGAGCACTAGTATTTAATCCTTCCTGTCCTCTAGATCTTAGTTTGAATGATGAATGTGGATTAATATTATCGTAGTATTAATTCCAACACACAGGCAAACAAGATAATTTTTCAATTAATGTTTATTATTTCTGGGTTTTTTTAATTTTCTGATATGAGTGAAGTAAAAGGAAACATTACCTTAATACCCCAATAATTAGAATGTGAAAATAGTGTCTCTTTCACCTTTTTTTATTGTCTTATTAATCAACAATACAATCTTATAATCTTTGAAATGGTATCTCTGGAGGCCATGTAATCATATTCATTACACTTTGATTGGAGAAAAGATCTTACATCTCAGAGGAGAAATCCATCATGAGATTTTTTGTTTTGTTATACTCTTGTGTTGTTGTTTTTCTTTTCTTTTCTTGCTAGCTTCCAAGAATGGGTTTTTCAGGCACTGAGAAATTCTGACATTGGGAAAACTTAAAAGGAATCATGATCAGATTGCATATGGAAAAAGAATTCATTTGAAATTCTACTCAACATTAGTAGGAATTCTATTAATTAGAAATTCTACTCAACTTTACTAATAGTACAATTAGTAATTCTACTCAACATTCTACTCAACTAAGAGGCAGCGGTAAGATTCAAAAATGTTTACTACTGGTCCTGTGGGCATGGCTTGGTGGGCGTGGCAGGGGAAGGATACTGTAAAATCTCCATTCCCTCCCTCCTCCTGGGGGAAGGTTACTGCAAAATCCCATTCCCACTCCATCCCACTAACCTGCTTTCCAGCTCCGTTCTTCTGTGCAGGGCAACAAAAGAAGACAGGTCAGCTGGGACTTGGGAGGCAGAGAATAGATGAGGGCAGGGCCAGTCAGAGGAGGTATTTGATGGTTCTCTGAACCACTCAAAATTTCCACTACTGGTTCTCCAGAACCAGTCTGAACCTGCTGAATACCATCTCTGACTTCCCTGCTTGTATCATATCTTGTATTACATCTGCATGGAAGAGGCCAGCATCATTTTTCCAAACTATTTCCTTCCCCAAGGTTTTAGAATCAGGAAGCTGACTCTAGATTACGACAAATAAGTAATCCTTGACTTTCAACAGTTCATTTAGTGACTGTTCAGAATTGCAATGTCACTGAATAAAGTGACTTATGACCGTATTTCACATTTAAGACCATTGCAGCATCCCCATGGTCCTGTAAACAAAATTTGGATCCTTGGCAACTGGTTCGTATATATGACAATTGCAGGGTCCCTTTTGCAACCTTCTGACAAGCAAAGTCAATGGGGAAACCAGATGCACTTAATAAGCTTGTTCCTAATTTAACAACTGCCATGATTCACTTAATGAATATGACAAGAAAGGTCATAAAATGGGGCAAAATTCACTTATTAGATGTCTCATTAAGCAACAGAAATTTTGGGCTCAGTTGTGATCGTAAGTTGAAACCTTCCTATAATATGAAAAATTTGCAAAACAGAGTTGATCAGAGCAGTCTCAATGTGGACTTTAGAGCTTTGATGTGTTAAAGGAGCGTAAACTCAACAAATAATTAACATAGTTATTTTTTTATTCCATTCAGCTGATAGATCTTGACGATGTGGAGGAAATATCTGAGGAAATGAGTATCACAACCTGTGTAGTTGACCTCTTGGTGCTGATTAAATCAAACATCTTTTTGACCCCATGGCTAAGGAGGATAAATAATACCTTTTTTTAGAAAGGATGTTTTTCCCAAGAGAAATCCTAAAGGAGGTGAAAATAGGATCTTTATTGAAGAAGACTTCCCTTGACCTGAGTGACCTTTAGAATTTTATGCCTGTCACAGATGTTTCCTTTTTGGGATGGAGGTGATTGAGTAAGTCATAGCTTCAGACACATCAGAACAATAGTGATTTTCTGATTTCTCTGGACTTTCAATCTGAAAATGACTTTGAAGCTGTTTTAGATGGATGGTATGTGCTGAAAACCAGGCATGAGAAATATAGCCATTTTAATTCTCCCGGACCTCTTACTTCTGTATAACCTGGTGGAACTAGGCCTGTCACAAAATATATATAGCTGTGATGTTTCTTGTCAGACCATGTGAATAAGCTTGTGGGTACCAATTTCCGAGACTGTGTCACCTATTTTCAGCTTTCCATTGTGGACAGTTTTCCTTAAGTCATTATGAAGAAGCCATGTTGCTATAACCACTTCTTCAGAGATGTGCAACATGTTGAGAGTTGATAACAGCATGTCAAGTTTTGGGAATATAGTGGTTGTGGGAAAGGGGAATACTCAGAATGGAAAGCAAATATACCCAGAGAAAAACTACATTCTTTAAAATCCTGTTCATGATACAATTCCTCCCTGTTCCCATGCTTTCTCCTCTATCGTACTCAGCCTTAAATGATTAACATTTAACTTTAACCTTTCAAGATTCCTCAGGAAAAATGGCAGTAAACATAAAAATTTCAAAAAAAAAATCTTAATCCTTAAGATAGTGCAACATTACAGATTTGCTTGGTTAAAGCAGGAGAAAGAAAATACATGAATTAATCGAAAGAAAATACATTAATCAAATGTATTAATTACTGAGTTAATCAAATTCTTAATGTTTTGATTAATCACCCTAATTTTGCAGTTTTGTTTTGTTAGTGGCAGTATTTTCTTCTTCTTTTCCTTTCTAAAACCTTAATTCAAAAGTTCTGTGTTAATTTTCCTGTTGGTTTCTTTTCTGCCCTTTAGTCAGGCATATTATTTTATGATTGTTCAGAAAAGCCAGTTGACTTACTAGAAAATGTCATTATACAAATTCAAATATTTTCAGCTCAAAATATCCCCTAAAAAACTTCTTTTTTTATTATGTACTGCCAGAAATGAAATCCATTTTCCTTGCCTCTTTAAGAAATAGTACTTTAACCAATTCTAGTTTACATGTTTTCCAAGCCAACAATTCTTAAGGGACTCTTGGTGTTCTCTGAGCTTGCTTATTTTCTTGCAGATGTTTCATTACTCTAAATAGGTAACATCATTAGCATTAGTCGTGGTATTCAGCAGGTTCTGACCAGTTCTGGAGAACCAGTAGCAAAAATTTTGAGTAGTTCAGAATCCCACCTCTGACTGGCCTCCCTAGTTCCAGCTGATCAGGTGGGTCTTCTTTTGTTGCCCTGCACAGGAGAATGGAGCTGGAAAGCAGGTTAGTGGAGTGGAAAGAGAATGGGGATTTTGCAGTATATGTCTCCTGCAGGCCCACCAAACCACACCCACAGAACCGGTAGTAAAAATTTTTGAATCCCATCACTGATTAGCACTGATTAACAGCTAGCACTGATGATGTAACCTAGTTAGGTTAATGAAATTTCTGCAAGAAAAGAAGCAAGCTCAGAGAGCATCTAGGACCCTTCATTTCAACCCTGAGCTACAAACATTCTGCTTTACTGGCAACTGTTATCAAACTTTTTAATATAGAAAACCACAGCATTGCTGTCATTGTAGAAAAAAAATATATAGCACTGTTTCAAGGTTCCTTTCTTTTTAAAAAAAAATATCCAGATGTACAAGCAGTATAGAACTGTTCATTAGTGCATTCCTGAAAGCAGATTTTAAAACAAAAGTTGTGTGGTTAGAGGTGGTCCTCAACTTATAACTATTTGTTTATGACCATGTAAAGTTACAACAGCACTGAAAAAAGTGACTTGTGACCTTTTCTCACACTTGTGACCATTGCAGCATTCCCCATGGTCATGTGATCAAATTTTGGATCTTGGTAACAGGCATGTATCTGCTTGGCAACAGGCAAGTATTTATGACAGTTGCCATGTCCCATAGTGACCTGATCTCCTTCTGACAGGCAAAGTCAATTCATTTAACAACCATGTCACTAATTTAACAATGGCATTGATTCACTTAATGGTGGCAAGAAAGGTAAAAAAAACATGGGGCAAAACTCACTTAACAATTATCTTGCTTGGCAGCAGAAAAATTGGCCTCAATTATGGTCGTAAGTCAAGGATTACATCTATTCAGTAGCGATGCTCAGAAACCAATTCATCTAATGCAGGTGCCTAACTTGGAGCTCCAGAAATGGCCTAATGGAAACCTGATTATAGGTAGTCCTCAACTTACAATCACAATTTAGCCCAAAATGTCTGTGATTAACTGAGACATTTGTTAAGTGAGTTTTTCACCACAAGGGAATCACTGCAGTTGGTAAGTTAGTGTTCTGACCCAAACCTGGTTCCAAGAGTGCAAACACAAGTCAAAGGTAGCAGCACAATCTTTTAATGTTTCATCTATGAATCCTGTTTCTTCACAGATAAAAGGCTGCTTTTAGCTAATTAGCTCCGACAAGAAAGAACCAAAAAACAACAGAGAAGAAATAGTTTACAACACAAGAGTCTTCAAATACCAACTGTAATATCCATGAGGCTGAGTTTCAAAACGGCTTTGCTTTCTGCAAAAAAATGTTCCCTTCACAGCTGGCTTTTATCTTCTTGAAGGAGGGGCCATTACCTTGCAGTCTTACTCCCTAGTCGCCCGTGCTGTTGTAGCTGCTCTTTCCTGCGAGCAATCCTGCGCGCACGTGCACTTGGCACAGGCTCCTCAGGAACCTCCTCATCGCTGCTGCCAACCCCCACAATCTCTGAAGGTAGCAGTCCACTCCCTAATGGTCCTGGCCCCTCATTGAGTCCTCACTCTCCTCAGCCATCCACACCTGCTGTCGACTAACCACAACAGTTAGTTGTTAAGAAAACATTGATTTTGCTTGTCAAAAGATTGGAAAAGGGGATCACAAGTGTCATAACTGTGAACAACGGTCATAAGTCACTTTTTTCAGTGCTGCTGTAACTTTGAAAGGTCATTAAATGAACTGTTGTAAGTCGAGACTATCTGTACTTCATATGTTGTGCAGGCAAGAAAAAAGGAAACAATGAAGCTACATTTTTTGATATTCTAATGTAAGGATTCTTTAAAAAACAAAAGGGGTCTATAACTTTAAAAAGAGTGCCAAATTTCATAGAAATTGGTGTAGGGTTTTTGGAACAATGCGGCTTTGTAATATAATTATTATGTCTGTTTAATGAAATAATTAAGCAGAACAATCAAGAACGAAGGAAAAGAACACACATCCAGATGTAGCCCAAATCCATCTATTGCAACTTCACTGAAGATCATGGAGGATAATTTGCCAAGGAAGAAGCAAATCTCATTATATAACTGTTAAATTGATATTAATATTGTGGTATACATTTTCTGTCTTATTTTAATTCTGTCTTCATGCTTGCTTTTTCATGCACTGATGTTAAAGGATCATCCAAACCTTGAAACTGATCTTAAAAATTTTGTTTATAGAAGATTTGGATGGATGCTGAGATTTCTACGTTTGAAAAGATTTCTATGTATGAATGATAGAAATCAGTTTTTAATCATTTTGTACTTTAAAAGATAAATATCATTTGTCTTTTGCCACCCACTGGCAATATTTATAACTACAACATTTATTGAGCTTTCAGTTTGGGTAGGGATGGGATTCAAATTTTTTAACAACTGGTTCTGTGGGTATGGCTTAGGTGATGGGCGTAGCTTGGTGGTCATGTGACTGGGTGGACATGGCTTGGTGGTCATGTTATTGGCTGGGTGCGGCCAACTCAACATCACTCACATCGAGGCACACATATCCTTGCCTGGCCTCTCATGACTGTGGGGATGCTGCAACAGTCATAAATGTGAAAAATGGTCACAAGTCACTTTTTTCAGTGCCATTGTAACTTTGAATGGTCACTCCACACAAGCAAAGTACCAGCAAAGAAGGGGAAAAAAACTCTAGAGAAGTTCCTGAGACAGGAAGTCTAGTCCTGCCAAGAATGTAATAAGGGTTAACGAAAAGGCAGTTTCTGTAAGCAATACCAGAATGTTTCCTTCCTGTCTTCCTTGCAGGATTAGGCCAATAATATCTTCTAACAGCCGGTTCTCTGAACTGCTTAGAATGTTCATAATCGGTTCTAGCAAATAGGTGCAAATTGGCAGAATCCCACCCCTGAGTTTGGAGCAGTGGGACATTCAGCTTCAGAAACACGTAAATCAGACATTATTATCAAACCTTGTGAGATTAAAAATCCTACATTTAATTTTTATCAATACTGTTGTTTATAAATCAATTTGATGTACAAATATTAAAGATTGAAATAAGGAATTAAATATTCCTGTTTTATCAAAAATGTCAACAAATCTTAGATTTTGCCTTTTTAAACAACATTATCTCTTTTGTCCAGTGCAGTATGTCCAAGGTCAGACATCAAGTTAAACTGTGTATAAATCTGAAATAGAAGAGAAAAATTCAGAGTTTTTTCAACAGTGCCAGAGAACAAAAAGGGAGAAGAGTATGAAAGTTTAAGATCTCCTTCTTCTCCTTCTCTTCCTCCTCCTCCTCCAATTTCTAACTATGTAGATAAAAATAGTTTTGTTGCATGCTGAGCTCAAATCATTATGAGACTCAGACTAAAATGGCTTTGTAGATTATAGAAACCATGTGGTGACAGATTTCAGTATTATATTGCTTTTGTATTGGACCTTAATTCATTATAAATTAAGGATGGGCAGTTCTTTGGATCTGCATGGTTAAAGTGCCCATAGCACCCACCAGCAATTCCTGAAATCCAACACATCTTTTATTGGTATCAGAGGACAGCCACGGAGGGCAGCTTAACTGTCCCAGAATAATTAAACTTTATAAGGAGTTTTTGGAAGGTGCTTCATAAACACTTATGCTTGCTCCGAACCACTGCAAACAAAGTCACAGGGCTTTGGATGGCTCTCTTTAAAATCTCAAGAAATACCCCATTCCTAATTCCTGCAAATTTCCCCAGTTATACCCATAGCCTTTTAATACTTGCAAAAACTTTGCAATGAGGCCACCTAGCATTTGTGATAAATAGTGAATATGAGATGTTTGATCCCTCTCTGAGTGTGGCCTTTCCTTCAATCCTTTTTTGTCCCTTTAAGCTCAGTGTATGCCAGTAATAGTCTTTCTTGGATTCACCATAATGGTGATGGTGGTGGTGGTGGTAAGCCGTGGTGGTGCAGTGGTTAGAGTGCAGTACTGCAGGATACTTCTGCTAACTGACTGCAGTTTGGCAGATTGAATCTCACCAGGCTCAAAGCTGATTCAATCTTCCATCCTTCCAAGGTCAGTAAAATGAGGAGCCAGATTGTTGGAGGCAATATGTTGATTCTGTATACCACTTAGAGAGGCCTATAAAGCACTGTGAAGCAGTATAAAAGTCCAAGTGCTATTGCTAAGTTCTGTTGCTATTTCTCTTTATGCAGGGAACTGAAACCATGTCGTGGAAGAGAATCAAGGACTAGATGAGAACGGAAGGTTCTTTCTGCCTGGGCTTTTACCCCCCTCGCCAGACCGTCTCACGATGTCAAAGAAGGGTGCCAGCTTTCGAGCTAAAGGAGAAAAACCGGACGCTTTAGCTGCCTTGCAAGCTGCTAATGAAGAGCTCAGGGCAAAGCTCACAGATATTCAAATTGAACTTCAGCAAGAAAAGAGTAAGGTGTGCATCTTTCTCACTTAATTTTTTTCAGAAAAATTAAAGTTGTCCAGCTACTTACTTCTTGCTTTCATAAGTAAACTGCATGTGAAAAATAATATAAGATCAGATGACCTTTACTGACATTTTTTTTTCCTGTGAACACACCAGCACACATTCAAAATAAAATTCTGATGACCGCTCTCAAAAGAGACCTGATACACATACATACATACATATATACATACATACATACATACATACATACATACATACATACATACATACATATATCACAGTCCACTTTGAATACAAATCAGAAAATAAGTCTTGAGAGTTAACAAATTTGATACTATATGGCAGGTGTGTCAAACTCACAGCCCATAGGCCAGATGTGTCATGTGCTTGCCCCATTCCCACCTGATTTAGCAAAAGGGGAAAAAAGTTATGTCATGTGATGCCACCATGATGATTCAAGTTTGACATCCCTGTTACATAGTACAAAGCTATTACAGAATCTGGATATTCTGCTTTGGATACCTGCGAAGTCTTGTCCCAGAAGGTAACAAAGAAAACCAGTCATGAAGAGGTTGTGAGGCATCCCTGGGAATACTGCAGACTCTTGTCAAGCAGTGCTTAGATGCCATGTCCTGGATAAAAGGAAATGAACTTCCGATAATCTTTTTGCTGTCCTCACCATTCTCTGCACAGTCTTTCTGCCTGAAAGAGTAATACCTCCAAACCACACAGTAATACAACATAACAGGATGCTTTCAATCATCCCTCAATAGAAAGAGGTAAGGACAGGAGAAGGAAGATATGTTCTTTTCATATGATATAGAAAAGAAGGCATTGATGTACCCACTTCACCAAAGTTGGGTGACCAAGCTAAGCTGCTAATCAGCTGCACATCCAGAAACTTGACACCACTAACTACCTCCACAATTGGATTATTAATACACAGAGGTGTCCCGATATGCTTGCCTTTTCTGAAATCAAGAATGATCTCTTTTGTTTTTTCTACATTTAAGACCAGGCTGTTCTTATTATACCAGTACATCAAACCCTCTATCTTCTCCTGGTAATTGCCCTTGTTATCATTCTGAATAAGGTCCACCAAATAGATGTTGTTTTGTAATATTCCCTCAACACTATCAAACTACTAAGTCTACATTACTATTATTATTAATCCTCCATCCTTCCTTTTACCCATCTCCTCCCACTTATGACTCTAACCTTGTTGCTTGTATCCTAACAATTTTTATTGACTATTTCCTAGTATGATTTGATTACTTATGGTACCCTGTGATTATTATTAAATGATGTACCTGATGATTCTTGACTCTTGATGAATGTATCTTTTCTTTTACATTAAGAGCAGAAGTACTAAGACAATTCCTTGTGTGTCCAATCACACTTGGCCAATAAAGAATTCTATTCTATTCTATTTTATTCTATTCTGTTATATCCTATAATAGGATATAACATAAGACTCCAATTGCAGAAAGATCTGGTGAACTTTAAACAAAGTCTTATTCTTCAATATTACTCTGGAGGAAAGAAGTCTGAAGATAGGTTTGGAGCCATTCTTTACAGAATGTGCATTTTGATCAATTATTCAGAGCATTCTCTAATTGGTCCCCTTTGGAGGCAAAACCAGCTGCATTGTCAGCATGTACTGTATATCAAGGAGTAGAACTGTCAGGATGATCTTGGAAAGGGGGAGGGGGGCAAGGTGAGGTAAATCCATTCACTGAACACATCTGATTTGCTAATTTGGCAATTTCTATTGATGTATTTTGGCAAATATTTGTTTGCTGTTCAAAGTGAATGTTTTCATAACATTTCTATATTGCTCTGTCCCAGTTCCAGGTGGGTTGGCTCACAACTCCTTCTAGATTTGGAAGTAATGACCGCACAGTATAGCAATAGTAGTAAACCACTTTATAGTGCTTTACAGTCTTCTCCAAGCTTTATTCCAGGACAGAATGAGAAAATAACATAATAACATGAATCAGCAGTCAAAGAATATTTAAGAATGCTGAAATATAACATAACCCAATACAGCATTTGAAGAATATTCAAGAATAATGAAGAATACACTTCGTCAAAGGAAAAAAAGACATCAAGTCCTTGTTGCCAGTGAGAGAATCTGAGGAGGCAGATGGGCCCCTTCAAAGTTAGCAAATATGTATTACCCTCTCAGTTAGAACTGCATTGAAGATCCATCTTATGATAATTTTGACTAGTTTACATAGGATCTGAACAACCATTACTCATACTCCTTTTTGATGGCCTCATGTGACTAAAGTTTGTCAAGGACCACATCATGTTATCTTGTGTTTGTCTGCTAAAATGAGCCCCTCAAGATTGAGCATTTGTTTATATCATGCGGCAATGAAATCATCTCATGGTTTGGTATTTCTTATGGCAAGTGATAATGAGACTGCCTCAAATTTACAGAGTATTTGTTTATGTATGGTGGTAATGAGAATTTCAGTGTTAAGAAACATCTGTTTCCCAAGGTTTCTGGTTTGGCAATACAAGATATATAAAACCAGAACTGCACTACAGATAAAGACCCCACAAGAGTAATATTAATGTGAAAACCTATTCTCTTCTATTGATTAGAATAGGATTAAAATCACTGTCATCCATGGAAAATGGGCTCCCTGGATTTGATCTTGAACTCTATCAAAAGTCCATAGTACCATTTTATTCCTTGCTCTTTTTTTCCATTTTGCTCAAGTAACAGTCCATCTTTTTTTGCCATATTTTCTGTTTGCATGATTAGACAAATCAAATAATTTTTGCAGAGGTTCATGGTTCACTAAAATTGGAAGTTATTTCAATTAATTGGAGAAGGGTTTCACTTATCCTCTATACATTGCCTCATTTACAAGGGTATATAAAGCATACCAACGCCATGCTAGAACACCCATTCTTGGCAGGATATGTTTATTTTTTTTAACATCCTTCATAGCAGACTTCCCTTATATAAAACTATGGTACTATCCTTACCTCTTGTTGGATTCCAGTACCTATGCATCCATAGCAGTTCAGTTATATCTTCCTATTCTTTAACTGGAAGAAAGTTAAAATGTTGGACATGGAAAGTGAATGTTTCTTTTATTGCCCAAGCCACCTACTGTTCTTCAGAATTTAGTTTTCTGCCTTGTTTCATTCAATTTGTTCATAATTCCTCTCTACTCTTTGACCATTTGTCCATTCAGCTCCCCAACTGCTAGACAGGATGAATATAAAGTAAAACAAATTCTGATTCTTATAAATGTCTGTACATGTATGTGTGAGTTCATGCGTACATATAGTACTACATTGATTGGGTTAACAAGTGCCATCTAAATATGTAAGATGACATTTCCCAGAATTTTTTGAAATTATAGTTCAATCCATCTAGAGAATGTGCAATCAAGAAATGCCACTATTAGTTACCATCTTTAAATTTACTTTAAGAAAGAATCCTATTTTTTTTTTCGGGAAGAACATGCTTGAGCTAACACCAAAACAACCCAATTCAGATTTAAGAATTACATACTAGATACTACTTACTACTTTTTGAGGACAGAACCCTATAAAGTTACAAGCATCTAGGTGTTTTGCAATTCCCATATATTATCCCACAACTTCCCACTATTCCTGTGGAAGTTCATCTTAAAATTTAAAGCATTATCCTGTTCAGTTGTAACAGCTATATAGATTAAATAAAACTATTTCAGGTTACAACACTGATTGTATTGGACATTGCTATAACTTGCGATAGAATCGGCTTGCACAGCAAACCAACTCATCACTAATAATAGCCACACTGCAAACGCTCTGACAGAATTCACATACAATTTATTTTCTCTAACTGCTTGCCATTGGAGGAATTCCCTACAGGGAAAAAAAATAGGAGGAGGAAAAAAAAAATGTCAGAAACTCTGAAAAAGGACTTAGGCTGGCCCACCTAAACAAGTTTCCCTTTGATCTTTTGTGAACTGAGGGATTATCACCCTGCCAATTGAATCATAAGAATTTTCTATAGTACAAGGAATAATGCATATAATTCTGTGATAAGACACTGTTTTAACACACTGAAGGTCCTTTCATTTTCTTTTAGGCCAGCAAATTGGAAAGGGAGAAAAACCAAGAAGCTAGGCAGATTAAGGAACATGAACAGCATAAAAACACAGTCATTGTAACAGAACTCAAGGCTAAACTTCATGAAGAAAAAATGAAAGAGCTCCAGGGCGTTCGCGAAGGACTTTTGAGACAGCATGAGGCTGAGCTTCTTAGAGTTATCAAAATTAAAGATAATGAAATTCAAAGACTCCAAACCTTACTTAACGCTGTACGAGATGGGACGCCTGACAAGGTTAAGACGGTGCTCTATTCTGAAGCAAAAGAAGAGGCCAAGAAAGGATTTGAAGCAGAGAAAATTAAAATGCAGCAAGAAATTTTGGAACTGAAGGGGGCTAAGAAACAAGTGGAGGAAGCTTTATCAGTAGTCATTCAAGCTGACAAAATAAAAGCAGCAGAGATAAGGAGCGTTTATCACCTACATCAAGAAGAAATCACCCGAATAAAGAGAGACTGTGATCGGGAAATTCGCAGGCTGGTAGGCAGTTTTTCATCATTTTAGTGATATTTAATAGGGGGAAGTAAATGTTCTTTCCATGTTGTTTACACTAAAAATAATTTAATGTAGATGGCCAAGCATCCTCCTTTTGCACAGCTAATCTCGATAGATCCTTCAGATTTTTATCCAATATTAATGAAAAGTTCATTAGATGTGGTTATCTCTGCAATGGATGCTCTGTGACCTTTTGTCACAAGCTGTCGCTGGCTGAAAGATTTGATTCTGGTTGTCAATTGCTTTGTTGTCATGTCATCTGTTCCAAATTATAATTAATTCCATCTGGATTATGAGCATCACATAAAAATGGGTTAGTATTCTGCAGAAATTGGGGTTCATTTCCAACTTTCCAAACTTGAAAACAGTATGTGATATTAGCGTAAGAATTTCTTTTACACTTCTTGTACTATGTATTGATTATGTAAATGATGACATTTCTTTTTCAGTCTCTTGCACGTGCAGATTTTAAATTTACCTGTGTAAATTATTGGTTGCTTTGCTGTTCTTATCACAGAGTAATAGAAGTGGAATGAAGTATCTGAATTGTATAGTAGGGAAAGTGTTTCAACTTGGACACATTTGCTCTATTGTCAGAGGCTTCTAAAAGGAGTATTGCTGATAGTAGATCTGGAAATAAAATATTACTTTATAAGGCATTAAAGACTTTATAATCCTGCTGAAATGCTGTATCTCTTTCTATCTTTGGAATTTTGTATTCAATTACTAAGTGAATTGATTAAGTTGGCGAAACCACAGGGTGGTCTCTAGATCCAATGTTTAAAGTTAAATACAATCACTTCAAGAATTTCAAAATCATTTCACAAGCTAATGTAAAAGAAATAATTCTCATGGAATTCAGACAAATTTACTTGATATAGCATTGTTTGATGGTGGCCACTGAATTCAAGCTGGGTGGTTTCATATGTAGTATTTTCTAAAACTATAAAGTACTTACATAGAGCATGTAGTTAGACATGTTTTATGCAGCTAAATCCTCATTCTGTGAGTTCTTTCTGTTATCCTGCACATTTAAATTGCACAATCTTTCCATAGAGAAAAATAAGTAATTTATAATGACTCTTACTTTCTTTCAATTTCCAGACTAACATATTTGCATTACATAAATTTGCACACAGATCATTCAAAGTACTTTTCAAAGATTTAAAATGATATCTTTGGATAATATATGCATGATGTTTTGTGGGTTTTTTCTTCCCAACAGGTGTTTAATTTTCAGATTTTGAAGTTGTTAAAATATTTATCCATAAGATTCAAAGTGATAAGATTCTATATTTTAGGAAACAATTTTAATGCACTAACTAGGATAAAATAATATAGTTTCTCAAAAGGGAGTTTATAAAGGAATAACACTGACCATTGCTAATCAAATCCAATTTGTGAAATGCAAAAGCAAAAGGGAAAACTGTTACTAGTGTATTGTCTCTATCTTTTATAGATAAGCAGTTTATAAATCAAAATAATCCACAATTTGTACCTGAAATGCTTCATTTTGTTGAGTTTGGTAAAATGAAAGTCTCAATTGTGTGAAGTTCACCTCCTGATAAATATAAAAGCACATCAGAGGTGGGATTCTACCAGTTCGGACTGGTCACGCCCACCTAGCCACACCTACCTAGCCACGCCCACAGAACTGGTTGTTTAAAAATTTGAATCCCACCCCTGGAGCACATGTTGTTTTCTTGGAAGTGGTTTGCCATTGTCTTTTTCCAAAAATATGTTTTTTCCAACATTAGCATAAAACTAATGGGAAGTGCTGGAAGTCTCTCATTAAAGTATTAAGTCCAAAAGCCTTTCCTGGCTTTTCAAGATTAGCCAGAGTTGGTTAAGTACTGTCATCTAATATAGAGAAGAGTTTGTTTTGTGACCAATATGATAATCTCCTAGTTTTGGTATGGGACACTGTGTCCCTAAATCATCTCCAAATATTTCATCTTTTCCCAATCAAACATTTGTAACTGCAGGTCTGGCATTGATTTCACAAAGTTTTGTATTTAAAAATGTCTCCATGTGCAAAGACTGTATAATTACACAAGTAATTATATGTTTCAGGATAAGTATAAGATTAGATAAATTTGGAAATTCTAAAGTGAGACTTTAGCTCTTATTATACAGTGTTATTGAATCTGTCCCGTGTAACAGTCTTTTGCCTTGTAGTGGAATAAAACATATATACGTATATATTAGTGGCTTACAATTGTTTAAGCCCCAAAGTTCCACATAAAAAGTATCTCTATCAGGAAAAACATCATTCTTTAATCTCATAGCTACCCGTGTGTGTTGGTCTCCTTGTTTTCTAGTTCTCAATCTGCTTGAGAATTCCTTTTGAACTTCTCTTTAGGAGTAGCAGAAACAGAAAATATATTTTGTTTTGAACATGAATCAAGCATTTTGGGGTATGTGGGGATGACCTTGAGAGACAGGAGTAAGAGCTGAAGCCTAACAACGGTCATGCAAAAGGTACCTCAGCCCAGAAAAACAGAAAGAGAGTAGGAACAGTTTCAAAAAACACCCTCTCTGCTTTTCTGTAAAATAAGGAAAGCAACAAATACTTTCAATCTTGCAAGATTAGGTTACTGTAACTTTTCAGTAAAGTTTTATCTTCTTTTCTGTTCTACTTCAAAGAGTTGTCAGTGTCAGTTTGCTAAACCTTTTTGGGAGGGCTGTAGTTCAGAAGAACACAGACTAGAATATTTTGGATATCTTGAGTTTTAGAGGAGTTTGAAAGATATATGAAGGCAAACTGAATTCCTCCTCCTCCTCCAGTTTGAAGTTGGGACAGCGGAAGGGGAGGGGAGGAATGGGAAGAGGGGAAGTGAGTTGGTTGGATATGGAGCAGGAGTGATACAGTATGAAGGGGACTGGACTAGATCTCTTCTAAGGTACTGTCAACTCTATGATTCTATGATATTGGGCAATTAAGGGCACAAAAAAGCTCCTTGGTATTTTTTTTCCCACTGAGACCTCTGCTTAGAAGTACATGTTTCATATAAATGTTTTGTGTATTAAATATTTTGCACACCTTTGCCTCTTTCTGTTTTTACAGCTTACTCTTTTGTCATGAAATGTTAGAGATTCTCTTGCTAAATTTGCTCCTTTCTTTATAGAGACTTCCCTAATTCAGAAACTTTTCTGAGAGGCCAAGCTTCCAATCTGAGAAATAGCCCAATGGGAAGACTCCCTCAACAGTTTCTGCTATAGCAGTTAATTAAAGCCCAGGAAGGCAGAAAATTTGTTCACCTCTTTTACCCTTGGCACCTTGAAACTAGGCAAGTGCAAAACCTCTGCACACAGGGGGATGTCACCAATATGTTCTTCTGGGAAAAAACATTGTTTTTATTTTTATTTATTTATTTGTTTGGTCAATCGCTTACAAGATAATAGGTATAAGTATAAACATGAGTAAGAATACAGGAAATAGGTATGGGGACAAAAGGACAGGGACAGTAGGCACAATGGTGCACTTATGCACACCCCTTACAGACCTCTTAGGAATGGGATGAGGTCAATGGTGGTTAGTTGAGGTTAAAGGAGTGGGGGTTAGAGGATGTAACAACAGAGTCAAGTAGTGCATTTCAGGCATTGATCATTCTGTTGTTGAAGTTGTACTTTCTGCAATTGAGTTTGAAGTGATTTACATTGAGTTTGTACCTGTTGTGTACTCTTGTATTGTTGTGGTTGAAGCTGAAGTAGTTATTGACTGGCAGGACATTGTAGCAGATAATTTTGTGTGCTACACTTAAGTATAACCATAGGTGGCGTAGTTCAAGGTCGTCCAAGCCCAAGATTGTTCAGCCCACCAAAAATATAACTGGAAAAGACAGACCAGAAATAAAAGTTAAAATCAGCAAAAAAAACAGTAAGAGAACACCTGTCTGATCTTGATGAAAACAAATCACTGGGGCCTGATGGATTACATCCCAGAGTTTTAAAAGCTGGAAGAGGTCATCTCAGAACCACTGCACCATATCTTTCAAAAATCCTGGAGCACCGGGGAATTACCAGAGGACTGGAAAGAGAAAGATGTGGTTCCCATCTTCAAAAAAAAGAAAAAAAAAACAGACCCAGGAAACTATAGGCCCAGCCTAACATCAATACCCGGGAAGATACTGGAAAAGATAATAAAAAAACAGATCTGCCAACATCTAGAAACAAGTAAAGTAACAACTAGCAGTCAGCACGAGTTTTGTTAAAGACAGATCATGCCAAACCAATCTTATTTCATTCTTCAACACAGTGACTAAATTAATAGACCAGCAAAATACTGTGACATAATATATTTAGATTTCAGCAAGGCATTCGATAAAGTAGACCACACAATGTTGAAACTCTAGAAAAAGTACAGAGAAGAGCAACCAGGATGATTAGGGGACTGGAGCTAAAACATACAACGAACGGTTGCAGGAACTGGGCTTGGCTAGTCTAGTAAAGAGAAGGACCAGGGGAGACATGATAGCAGTCTTCCAATATTTGAGGGCTGCCACAGGGGAAGGGGTCAAGCTGTTTTCTAAAGCACCTGTAGGCAGACAAGGAATAATGGATGGAAACTGAACAAGGAGATTTAACCTGGAAATAAAGAGAAATTTTCTGACAGTGAGAACAGTCAACCAATGGAACAGAAGTTGCCCTCGGAAATTGTGGGAGCACCATCACTTGAGACCTTCAAGAAGAGATTGGACCGCCATTTGTCAGAAATGGTGTAGGGTCTTCTGCTTGGGTGGGGGGTTGAACTAGATGACCTACAAGGTCCCTTCCAACTCTGATTGTCTGTATCTAAAATCTCAGTCCTGATGATATAGGGTATTCTGTTGCGAGCAGAGGAGTGTAGTACTCTTCTCATGAAATGCTTTTGGACTCGCTCGATTGTATTAATGTCCAATATGCAGTGAAGATTCCAAACTGATGAGCTGTATTCGAGTATTGATCTGGCAAAAGTTTTGTATGCTCTAGTTAGCAAATTCAAATTCAGAGATAACTCTCTTTAGTCAAATTTTATGAGAACTGACAGGGAAAATGATTCTGTCTCATCACTTTTCTGTGGATTTAGAATATTCCGATCAGACAAATTTAGGAAAATGGTAAAAGCCAACAGGGCACATGAGGAAAGTGTTACAGTTAACATTCCCCTAGAGAAATGCAATCTATTAGATAAAATATCAGTTTACTAATCAGGCAAGTGGGTGACATTTCATGTTTATATTAATGATTCAATTCAGTCATAAATCTTGGATCACCTTCATCTTTGTAAATTGTATAGAGAAGTAAGTTTGATTGTATGCTGATAAATTTTGGCATTTTAGATGAATGCCACAGAAAAAAACAGATAAGCAATTCATATTATATAGTAATTATTTGTAAAGTTTTCTCTTTCTCATGTCATCCAGACAGCACATGTTAATTAACTTGCTACTTAATTATTGAAGATTTAATTCATTAAATCATAAAACATATGATTGAACAATATATTATACAGGTAGGGGATTGCCAGGAATTTTCTATTTTTAACTATAATTAATCAAAATGTTCTTTCCTACTGGATTAAGCAGAATTTGAAACAATTTCTTTCCATTCTATTTTGCACTGAATATGTGCTTTTGCAATGAATATATACTTTTTGATCATACTTTAATACAGTTGTCAAACATGTCTTATCAAAGCTCTTGAGCTCATTCTACTTTGCATATTCTGGAAAATAGTTCCTACTATGCATAATACATTTGAGCAAAAATAAAAAAGAAATTATGACTTTGAAGATATTTCCTTTCAATTTAGTACCACATACAATCATATCACATGCATCATCTTATTTCTATTGCTTCTTTCTTCCAGACAACACCCAGACACAAATTAGGAATTGATCAAAGCAAAAAATAAAACATAAAAAGCAAAACACATGTCCTTCACAAGAGATCCATTTATTTTCTGTTATTTACTACAAATATTAAGTGAAGTATTAGGTAAGTCCACATAACGAATTGTCACACAATACTTTTTATTTATTATTCCATCAGCCACTGCTGAAAACAACCCTACTTTCTCCTTAATTCCTGTTTCCTGATCAGAAGCAGCATTAAATTGATCTGCCATTATTCTAGAGCACTAGGTCAAAAATTTAAAGAGCAAAATTCATCCGTGTCCACAAGGGAATCTGCCATGCAAGGAAACCACCAGAGGGAATTTGTGAAATGACAGGTTTGATTGAACTGTGCAAATTGAGTCCCATACAATTAAACTTTTTTGGGAGCATGGGAAGATTGTATAATATCACTTGGTGCTTCATATCAGGAGAAAAAAAAATTGATGTGTCAGGTAACCCCAAAACATTTAACACAAGACTGTAACTTATTGCAAACATCTTAATGAGGAATGGGGCTGTCACATCAGATTCTCATACCTATTATAATGTCCATACAATGCTAAGGTCAAGGTTTGGGGAACATTGGGTACAATCCCTCAATGCTGCCACAAACCTGGAATATTACCACCCATCCTCTTTCACACAGGCATACAAACTCACATGGGAACTTGGCTCACAAAGAACCCAGAAAGTAAGATACTTTTCCAGATGTGCAGCTCTGTCTTTAAATTGTAACATAGCCCAATTTACCAAGATGAATCCACACTGGTAGACTGAGATTTATCACTAATAATATGTAAGATGGAAAAAATAATCTAAAGGCAAAAACCCACAGAGATACCATAATAATAAAAAATATTTACATGATTTCTTATGACTTTCATAGGCATGCTTAGAAAATTCGATTGGGGGGATGCCCTGTAATCCAATATTGAAATAATAGAAAATACTTGTAGCTCGGGTTTTAGATTTTGTAAGTGGTTTGCTCTTTGAACTTGCCATTTAGCTCCCAAACCTCTTGTTACCAGGCTAAGTAACATCACCAGCAGGTCTTCCGTAGAAGTATCTTGTCCTCTTTAGCTTATCTATGTCTTGTGTACTGATGTGATCAGTTGGTCACATCCAGGGGTGGGATTCTACCAGTTCACACCTATTCCGTGTGCTGTTACTGGTTGTTAATATTCTAAGCAGTTTGGAGAACCAGTTGTTAGAAGAAATTATTGGCCTAATCCTGGGATTAGGCAGGAAGGAAACATTCTGGTGTTGCTTACAGAAACTGCCTCTCCATTAACTCTCATTACATTCTTGGCAGGACTAGACTTCCTGTCTCAGGAACTTCTCTGGAGTTATTTTTCCCTCCTTTGCTGGTACTTTGCTTGTGTGGAGTGGCCATTCAAAGTTACAATGGCACTGAAAAAAGTGACTTGTGACCATTTTTCACACTTACAAATGTTGCAGCATCCCCACAGTCATGAGAGGCCAGGCGAAGAGATGCATGCCTCGATGTGAGTGATATTGAGTTGGCCAAATCCAGCCAATAACATGACCACCAAGCCATGCCCACCCAGTCACATGATCACCAAGCCATGCCCACCACCTAAGCCACACCCACAGAACTAGTTAAAAAAATTTGAATCCCACCCCTGGTCGCATCAAAGACCCAGTTCCATCTTCAGGATTTGCAAAAGATTTCAAGCCATTGCTACAAAATAAGAATTATTTGAGGGCTCTTTCAATAAATAGACAGCTAGATAAATCAATTATTATTTGAGTTTTGTCTCATATGGTAAGATGCCTTCTAAATGACATATTGCCAGTTTTCCCAGCATGATTACTTCCAGATAGATGGACTGCAGCTTTTATCATCTCAAACCAGGGACACGCTGACACATTGGCTAACACAGTCTACTGTCTCAGAATCTTAGTTATTCCTTTATTAATAACCAACTAAAATATACACGATAAGGTCTTTGAAAGACAAACTTCTGATGCTACTTCCTGATATACTCCATTAGAATTTTTCCTGCAAAAAATGAAAAAGTTATATGTTAGTCAATGACCAGAGATGGATTTTCTAATAGCCGTGCCCAGGAAACATTTGATCTTTTGTTTTGTACTGAGATGTTTCATATTAAAAATATAGCCTTTGCTTTTCTGCAGTTTCTGCTAGTATACACTATTAACAATGCTAATGAAGATCATTTTGCTATAAGCAACTGACACAGCATTACAAATTATGTGTTGATTTTAATGCAGACTGATAAATAATAGCCATGCCTCTGAATAGCTATGCCTCTGAAAGCCAGCTGAATTTTTTTAAAAAAATAGTAGTGAAGATGGAAAAGACTGGAGAGAGAAAGAGAGACAGGAGGGAAGGAAAACCCCATATTTCATAGCACAATGTTTTCATAATTGGCAGCAGTAGGGCTGGCAAGTTAATTAAAATGCAGTCTTGTTAGCAGCAACCTGCTAAATGCAAAGTGGAAGTAGCCATGCTGTTAAGCAAGGCATTTCCTTAAAGAGGATTGGTTATTACTCTCATGGATATTCATTGAGTCTGTTTCACAAGTAGGCCTTTTTACTGAAAGTAGGTGGTAAAAATTCTATGCAAGGCAAGACACGGAGAACATTGCTATCTAGAGCTATGAATGAAAGGTGTGGGATAGTTTTGGGGGGGAATTACACCAGAACATTGATGCAGCCCTCCCAGTGAGTTGTTTTTTTCATTATACATCTTCTTTGTCTTGCTGCTTGTATGGAGCAAATATGTTGCAAGATATGTGTTTGCTTGAATGTGTTTTTTGTATTGGTATATCTTTATGTCTTTATATGATTTTTCTAATGAGCTCTCTACATAATATAACTTTTTTAATTTGAGCTATCGTTTATAATTAAGGATTATAATAATCCTTTTAATAGTCATCCTATAGTAACCATGGAAAATGTCTTATGTTGTTTTGCTATGGTTTTTTAATGCACCAAATATACAATCCTATTTTTCTTTGCAGAAATGAAAATATTAATAAGAAGCAATGGCATGAACTGAAACTTTTTGGTTTTTCTTTTATTTTTGGATATGCATTTCTATTAAAGGGAAAGGCATGTTGAATAAATAGAAATGTAGCAGTCTTCTTTTTTAAAAAAAATCCTCTTTATAAGTATAGCTATGATAGAGCTTTTTAATGTGTTTAATGGGAAATGACAAAAGGGAGAGCTTGTAATAGGGCAACCTAAATGTACATTTATATATGTGTGGGTATATATGTGTGGATAGGATTTTAATGTGGTCTAAGAAATGTATGCTTGAGGAAGTAATGCAATTACAGTTTAGTTACATTATAGATGTGAAAATAAATTATCTTTCCCTATTCTTCTGTGTATTTGCTTGGAATGTACTGACTGAATGATGTTTTATGACTGATGTTTTCTCTAGGATGATGTAATGTTATGTGGTAATGAGCTGGGGAGATGGGGAAGACATATTGCCTAGGGAATTATCTGATAAGAAAGGCCATAGCCCAGAGCCACAAAATGGATGGAGAAAGACACTCAGAAGAGATTGTTCTCAGGAGATAATGGGACATTTGTACATTCAGACTTGCAAGGTTCTGTGAATGTAACCTTACAATAAAGTAGAATTAGTTCATTTCATTGTGTTTCCTGTTTGTGAAGGCCGACAGGTATGTTCAAACAAAATCACAAAGGCAGCATAGCCTAGAGGCATTTCATAGTGCATGCATGCAATTTCCACCGCTATTACTACTACTGCCCCAAAAACATCTGTCAAAGACCTCTATTTTTAAAAAATCATGTTTTACCTGTTCAGCATCTTACACATGAAGGAAAAAGGAACTAGCAGAAAAAATGAAATTTGTCCAAGTAAAAATGTCACTGTTGAATGGCTTCCCAAATTTCAGGATGAATTGCCCTTATATCTTGACCCCTTAATCAGTACTTTTCCATCAACAGACACAGTTCATAAACATATCAAACTGTCTTTACACTGTTCAAACCAACTTAACTGGGTTTAAATTTAGCTTTCGCTACTGCCTCTTTAGTTTGTAATCCCTTTTATCCAAAGCTAGAAAAACTAGATTTGGAGGCTGCTCTTAACTAATTAGTCCTAGAGAAAAAATATCATGTATGTTGTTTCACTATTTTGAAGCCACAGTTGCCTGCCTCAATTTTTTTCAGTACCTACTATAGACACCAGACAATATACTCTACAGTATTTTTTTAGGAGAAAGTTCTGTTTTGCTATCCAGAGAATAGGGTAAGAATCTGCTGAGTTTAAGATAGTGACAAATGAAAATCGTTTTATATTAGAATTTATGAGACCCTTGAAGAACTTCCAAAAGGGCTGGAATCTGTTGGATATGTTGTAGCTGTTGAAGTTTTGTATCAAATATGGGATTGTATTAGATCAAGGAACATAAAATGAAGAAGTGTCTCCAAAGCTTAGACAAAATTTATTCGGAAGTTCCAATTTTTATGTTTAATGTGATAGAAAATAAACCATTAAATGTATGACTAAAATATTACTGCATCTGTATTAAATTTTAGTAACTTACATAATTTCACATAAGTTTAAGCAAAATGATGTTTTTGCTCTGGTCCTGCCTTTTTTTTTTTTTTTAGAATTCT